>OX384032.1:16882157-17109657 GCA_947534325.1 Agonum fuliginosum
TAATGCTGAAAACCGGAAGTCTGTATTATTATTCGTTCAGAAATTACACTTGTTCAAACATGACAAATAAAAAATATTTCTATAATTTTCCTGTGCTCTCTTAAAGAAAATCATTAGATTTCGGCTAAACGAAGATGTTTCAACATTTTTGGTATAATGTATTTAATAGAGAAATGTTCAATAAATCGAATGCTGAAAACCGGAAGTTGATATTTTTATTCGTTCAGAAATTACACTTGTTTAAACACAACAAATTTTAAAAAATTCCATAATATCCATGTGTTCTCTTAAAGAATATCATTAGATTTCGGCTAAACGAAGATGTTTCAACATTTTTAGTATAATGCATTCGATAGAGAAATGTTCAAGAATCTAATGCCGAAAACCGGAAGTCAGTATTTTTTAAATTTGTTGTGTTTAAACAAGTGTAATTTCTGAACGAATAAAAATATCAACTTCCGGTTTTCAGCATTCGATTCCTTGAACATTTCTCTATTAAATACATTATACCAAAAATGTTGAAACATCTTCGTTTAGCCGAAATCTAATGATTTTCTTTAAGAGAGCACAGGAAAATTATAGAAATATTTTTTATTTGTCATGTTTGAACAAGTGTAATTTCTGAACGAATAAACATACAGACTTCCGGTTTTCAGCATTAGATTCTATGAACATTTCTCTATTAAACACATTATAGTATACCTGTTTTACAATTATTATTAGTACTACATTAAGTTATCGTTTTATGACGTTGTAAGCAGAAACAGTAAAAATAATTAAATAAATAGTAATAATTTGTAAAACGCTGTGTATGACTAGCCCATAATAGTTCTAAATTACTCGGATGAATTGTCAATTGTCTTCACACCAAAGTTTGAGGTTAGGTAAATATGAATACAAATTTGTAAATAAGAAATGTTGCTTTATTTAAAAAGTCGTAGATATAACATCGTATTTGACTATATATAATAATGGCTATAATTCACTCGGATGTTTATTAACTCGCCTTCGGCTCGTGAAGAAACTTTCATCCTCTTGAATTATAGCCTACATTATTTGCTCGTTAAATAATATACTATTATTCAATAAATTTATACTTTTTATATTGAATAAAATATTTCTATAACTTCCCTGTGCTTTCTTACGGAATATCATTATATTTCGGCTAAACGAAGATGTTTCAACATTTTTAGTATAATGTGTTTAATAGAGAAATGTTCAAAGAATCTAATGCTGAAAACCGGAAGTCTGTATTATTATTCGTTCAGAAATTACACTTGTTCAAACATGACAAATAAAAAATATTTCTATAATTTTCCTGTGCTCTCTTAAAGAAAATCATTAGATTTCGGCTAAACGAAGATGTTTCAACATTTTTGGTATAATGTATTTAATAGAGAAATGTTCAATAAATCGAATGCTGAAAACCGGAAGTTGATATTTTTATTCGTTCAGAAATTACACTTGTTTAAACACAACAAATTTTAAAAAATTCCATAATATCCATGTGTTCTCTTAAAGAATATCATTAGATTTCGGCTAAACGAAGATGTTTCAACATTTTTAGTATAATGCATTCGATAGAGAAATGTTCAAGGAATCTAATGCCGAAAACCGGAAGTCAGTATTTTTATTCGTTCAGAAATAACACTCGATTAAACATAATAAATGAAAAAATTAGTAATATACTAAAATTAAAATAACTTAAAATTCCGGCTAAACCAAAGCCTGATGAAGTTAAAAAATATATACGTCTAATAGAAAAATATGCAAGGAATTGAATGCCGCAAACCGGAAGTCGATAGTATATTCCATTCATAAATGGCAGCTATTTTTCTGAAATCGGAAGTCTAATTCACGGGCTCTCAACGATTCCAAAACGGTGATTAGCCTTTTCCCGATTTTGAGGGAAATAAATAAACTGACGATAAAATTGGTAAGGGCCTTTTTGTAGTACATTAAATTACCAACATTTTCGTAAAAAAAGTTTTTAATTGGTGTCACCGTTCGTGAGTTATATGCAAAAATCTCATCCTCAAGGTCTTTACAAGGTCGTAGCAATGGAAGCACACGCGATATCGTTTAGGACTTTTAGTATGTTAAACTAGAAGCCATTATGAGCGTATATACCAAAATTCAGCTGTCTATCATTTTTTTCCCCTATTTGCCAAAACATTATCTAAAATGCCTGGACTATATATCTCTTACCAATAAAGGAAAATTATTTTTCATAGATATATAATTTTACCACGATTTAGGGAAAAAAATTAAAAACAAAAATTAATATGTCAATGTGACAGATGAACAGACGTATAGGTACACAATTTCTGAAATGTTTGTGGCGCACTATTTTAAAAGAAATGTAAATATTATTAACTGAACATAATGTAATAAGGTAATAATAAAGTTTGTTAAATTAATGTTTTAAGGCATAGGACACCCTTTCTAACATAAGATGATGCAAAAATACACGCAACAGAATAATAAAATATAGGGTGTTCCATTTGAAAAATACGAGTTATAGCCATTTGAAATTGAGTAAATTTGATTCTCTGTATTGAACACCCTGTATAATAACATTTAAAAAAAGTTATGTCAGAACAAAGAGTATAGTTACAGCTGTACAGAAAAAAAAATTCATAATTTTTACTATTAAAATAACTTCAGTACGCCTTTATAAAACAATACGTGTATTCGGCTTTTTTTAGAGAAAAAATTGAATAACTTGGCAACGCCGCGGAAAACTAAAATAAAACTTATGTTTTCGTATAGGTAAATAAAATACAATTCAAAATATATAAAAATATATAGGGTGTTTCATTTAAAAAAAGACGAACAATTATTGCCAAGTCGTTATGCAACACCCTGTATATGTGAAAATAATTTTAAGTTATGCTCCTTGAGTAGACGATAAATTCTGTTAATAAATTGATGCTGTATTTTTAACGACAAGGGAGATATCGACGACGGGCATTTAGATATATTAATATATTTGTATAATAATGTATATAATGGTGACCCATTCTATTTGGGACAGCCTGTATATCCGGTTAGCAACTTTTTTCCGGTCAGTAAATTAGATTTACAGGGGCCCGATTCTTGAAATTTTTCGAATGCAAAAGTGAGCGAGATGCGTATACGAACTGCACAATGGTATTCTTGAAGCTAAAAGTAGTGGTCGTGTACACAAATCTCGTGCGCAACTACATCGCATGGGTAGTAACCACTCGAAAGTAAACATTCGTATGCGAAACTGCAAATGTCAGTTGCTTTATAGGTTATTATTTTGCGATTTCATATTGTGTTAATATAAAAAATGAACAAATGAAGAGAAAGAAGAAATAAAGAATATAGATTTAGGAATTATACATTAAATTATAAATATAAGTAATATCTATTTAACAAAATGAATTATATTTTATTGCAGACTGCACTAAGACCAAATAAAACATGAAATAAATAATTAAAAGTATGTATTACTTACACAAAAGATAATCTATTATAATTTACTAAATTTACATGATTAAGTACAAAAGATACGAAAACGAAACTAACAAGAAAATGAAAATCAGAATTAACCTAACTTCAAAGTTCAAATTCAATGTCAAAACAAAAACCATGTGATTAAATGAAACTATTTCATTGGTTGCTTCTGTCGTTTTCGTAGTTCGCATACGAAACTGTGAGGCAAGTTTCTATCACCAGTCAAGAATACCTCTCATGCGCATTCGACTAGTCATATACGAAAATCACCGCTCGAATATCTGCGCACACGAAAACTTTCGCATGGTTTCTAGAATCGAGCCCCAGGTGTTTGACGAAGTTTCGCTATTTGTTTTGTTACTGTTATTATTATTTACGATACTATAATTTTACTTTAGTAAGTACTTTTAACTTCTCCATCAATTTATAGTTTTTTTCTTCCTGAGGAAGGCGCAAGTTTGCACTAAAACGTTAAGTATTTTTATTCCAGTAAATTTCAACACCAGTGACCAGTAAATTAATTTTCTTTTTCTTTTTACTTCCTTGTACGAGTAAAAAGGAAGTATTGTAATCGCGAAAAATTTCGGTTCTCAGATTTTGACGGAAATATCCGTTTTGACCTTTTCTGAATCCATTATGACTAGTTTCGTCGTGACGTCTGTACGTACGTACGGACGGACGGACGGACGTATGTGTGTCGCATAACTCAAATACGGTTAGACGTAGAAAGTTGAAATTTTGTATTTTTTAGGATTGTTATAGCATCTAGTTGTGCACCTCCTATTTTTGGTTTCAATCTACAAACCGGAAGTAGTACTTTTTTCAAATATTTCGATAAATATTTAATTTAAGACAATTTTTTATTTTAAATGAAAGATTATGTGATTATTACCTACAATCAGTATTTTATAAATATTTTTGTATCTGGTATCATTTAAAAATAATTAAAGTATATATTTATAATTTAGTATTTCGGTATCTTGTAGTCCATGAACGATTAACATTTGTTACTACGTAAAATTTAAATGATTATGACATGACAGTGACAATAGTAAAATATGCTTTATATCTTCTTCTGCAGTTTAAATAAAATGACTAAAATATATTTGTGAGTATAGTAGCAATAGTAGTAGTACTTATATATTAATATATTTGTATAATAAGTTAAAAGAATAAAGTAGGTATGGTGGGGGGTCTTGTAGTGGCCACGTCAGATTTTTTTATATTATTCTACATTTTAGTTATTAAGAAATTATAATATCCGAAACCGGTCGACCTATTATATAAATAAAGAAAGTGAAGAAAGACGCTTTTACTTGAAAACCTTCCTTGGATTTCATCCCTTAATATAAATTACACTTCACGTTTGTGGGCATCTACTTTTTTCTACAAATATTAAGAAAAGTATGAACAGTTTAATAGGCGTACAAGGAAGTCATGTGGTGTCCACGTCAGATATTTTTAACTAAAAATTCTTCAAGGTCTTACATATAAATTATTTATAAATTTACAATGACAACACACAATTATTGCTTAACAGGAACTGTAGTTGAAATACAACAGAATGCAAGTAATTATCCTCAAAAATGTGTAATGTGTGCAAGATTCATGCGCGTTCTGTTCTAACTATTTTAATGCGTAACTCTTTGAATGTAAAATGCAACAATCATTCAATAACTTATATTGTCATGAGCTATGACGTCATCGTACTGGATCGAAACGAAGCACAAGTAGGTGAACTGGTGAAGAATAGCGTGGTTCATGATTGGTTAAAATAAAATTGATCGCGGGCTCGAATATGTTCTGACTGTACTAAATTTTGCGGGGTGATTTATTCGTCTGGTAAACACCAAATAGAAAAGATTGTTTCCACTCATTTTGGTTTGTGTCTAATCGATTTGAATGTTGTCGACAAATTTTCATTGTTCATGATTGGAACATATTATGTCTGTTTCGCCCACAATGAACGGAATTCGAGAAACAGTAAGTACCTACCTACTCACAATTTTTCTTGTTGTTTATTATAGTAAAGTAATTATTAACGTTAGTTGCATGTGTATGGGGCTGCCGTTTTTATTTCAATAGTTATTTATGATATACGAATTGAAGTGTTACAAGCGACATTTTATGAGTGAGTGGGGAAGTTTGTGAAATGAGGCGAAGCCGAGCGGGGTAACCCCACGAACAAAATAAATCACTATTAACACCTATTTATACAATATTTATCTTGGACCGTTATTAAAAGTAGCTTACTAACATTTACAATGGCACCGTGTTAAAACAGTATTGAGTGTGTCATAAATTGTTATTTTGAACCGTAAATAGATAAAATTAATTATTTCCATTATTAACATGCACAATGGGCTACTTGCATGATACTGATAATGAGATTTTTATCACTTTGGACCTAATGTTAGGTCTAAAACATTGATAAAAATACAAATTTTATTTTTTTAAATATATGTTTTTTAGTAAATTGAGACAGAAATTCACATGTTATTCAATTTTCATTAATTATTTTGGGCTTGTTGATAAAAAATTTGTGAAAATAATGTTCAAAAATATTTAATAAAAAAATAATGCAAGTAGCTCATTGTGCATGAATCTAATAAAGCTAATCCAATTTTTTGTAGATTAGTTTCTGATCTGACTGATAATACACTATAACAATAGCATTTATCTGATAATATAGTAACAATTTATGTGATATACCTAATAACAATTCCACAAGAAAAACAATAGTATAGTAATAATCTAATATTATAATATTGAGATTATTAATTTTTGAAACGCTTTATAACAAATGAAAATCTACATACTTCACATACGAGTATATGAAAATATAATATAGTCCGGCGGCTTACTGTAATATATAATATGAATATGAATTATGCACATCGAGCCAAAAGGAATTTTTTCCCATTTAACACACCTTATTGAGTATTTTATGGGATGGAGGCATAACTGGAAGTGCCCGCGTCAGCCGCCAGTTAGAAAAAATTGTCTCCGTTTTTAGTTTTTTTTTTCGTTTATCTTGCAAATGGTTTACATTAGAAAAAAAACTGTTAAACTGAAATGTGGAGCACAAAATTCTCTACAAGATAGATTTATATAGATTTTTTTGTAAATGGCCCTGTTTGCTAAAAAATCGAGAAAATGAATTTTGCATAATTTTCAAATTATTTATAAAGATTTTGTCATATCAAAGGAAAATGGCTTTAATATTTTATCGGATAAAGCTATCTACTTCGAGCCAAAAGCAATTTAAATTTTTTTTTCTCATTTAAGACACCATATTGAGTATTTTTAGGGGTGGAGGCATCACCGCAAATATCTGCGTTAGCCGCAATTTTGAAAAAATGGTCGCCATTTTTAGTATTTTTCGTTTATCTTGCAAACTGTTTACATTATTAAGAAAACTGTTAAACTGAAATGTAAAGCACAAAATTATCTACAAAATAAAGTTATACAGATTTTTTTTTAAATGGCACTGTTTGCTAGAAAATCGAGAAAATATATTTTGCACATTTGCAAACTATTTATAAAGTCGTTTTTTTTGTTATGTACAGGAAAATGGCTGTAATATTTTATCAGATAAAGATTGCGACTTTAATCATTCGATTTCTGAAATATTTTTTTATAAAAATCATAATTTTCAAAATTTTAGGGGCTCTGGTGTAGCTACAATTTTATTATATTCTAGGAGAAAACAAAATAAATGTTAGTCATTTTTGTGTTTATTCATCCGTCATTTCTAAACGGATAATAATACCGACTTCCGGTTTTCACCATTCGATTTGTCGAACTTTACAGCTAATTAAACTCAAAATATGAATAAATGTATCGAAATTTTTAAAAATTTCGGCACAAGAAAGGCTTTCTTAAATTTTTGAAATAATGCATCTAAAAGAAAAAAGTTCGACAAATCGAATTCTGAAAACCGAAAGTCGGTATTATTATCCGTTTAGAAATCACAGAATAAGCACAAAAATTACTAATATTTATTTTGTTTTCTCGTAGAATATAATTAAAGTGTTGCTACATCAGGGCTCCCAAAATATTGAAAATTATGTCTATTATAGAAAAATGTTTCAGAAATTGAATACTTAAACCGGAAGTCGCCATCTTTATCTGATAAAATATTACAGCCATTTTCCTGATATGTAACAAAAAAAAACACAAATAGTTTGAAAATGTACAAAATATATTTTCTCGATTTTCTAGTAAATAAGTGCCATTTACAAAAAAGTCTGTATAACTCTATCTTGTAGATAATTTTATGCTTTACATTTCAGTTTAACAGTTTTCTTAGTAATATAAGCAGTTTGCAAGATAAACGAAAAGTATTAAAAATGGCGGCTAACGCAGACACTTCCGGTGATGCCTTCACCCCTTAAAATACTCAATATCGTATCTTAAATGAGAAAAAAAAATTGAAATTGCTTTGAGCTAGAAGTGCATAATAATTTCACTAAGCCACCGAACTAGTACAAAATAATAGTTATTTATGATAATAAGTGTTAAAGGTGACATTTTATGAGTGAGCGAAACGAGGTGATACCGAGTTAACACGTATATCATACTGCTAAAAGCAGTTCTTTTAACGGCTGATTCGCAAAGCAACTGTTGAAATGCTTACTTTTATCAATGGTCGTAGATATTTCACATTGTTATTATGTTTGTTAACATTTCCGCTCGTATGACAATAAGTTTATTAGCACATAAACTTATCACTAGCTTTCTAAAATTTTGGAGTACTTATATTTAATTACAATGCAATAACTACCTACCTAATTTATGGAGGTAAATTATAACAATTCATAGAATGAATAGTGAAAGTATTTTGTTAGTATTTCAATGATAGTCAAACTACACAAATCGCACAAAATTAATTGAAAGATAACAATAAAAATAATATTATCAAGCTTATCTTTAATGTTATAAGATTAAAACAACTAGTGAGCCTAATTATCAAAGCAGTAGCTGTCAGTTTATATTGTGCATTGTGAAATAACGTTTTCATGATGAGTGATCAAACAAGCAAAAAAGATGAAGTAACTGCTGTTGACATAAAATCGGAAGGCAATTTTAATTCTAGACCTTCGGTGGCATCACAGACAGATAACGATGGAAATATAATTGCTGCAGGAGTACGCATGATGGTAAATGAAATATTTAACATACTAATACATTTTTATTAATCATTTAAAATTCACAAAAACAACGCATTTCACTATCTCACAAAATTACTGTTCTGGGCGTATGTAGAAATTAAATTTGACTCCTATCCCACTGCATTGATTGAGTATAGTGGTAAAATAGTATGTTGTACAACAAGAGTAAATAATATGATGCCTATATCGCACGAGAACGAATTTGCAGTCATGACCCCCACGAGGAGTGTCTGCAAAAGTTCGCGTGCGATATAGACACTCGAGTTGTACAGTACAGCTTATTTTTTCTACGATCAAATAACCAATTTTGCAATAAAATACATAATGTAAAAAATTATTTAAAAGTCAGATTACATCAGTTATTTTTCGACATTTGAATAATTCTTGCCAACGTAAAAACTCTAAATTGTATTTGCTCTTTTTGCAATAAAACAATGCTTTTAAACATAATTTATGATTAATAAATAGTTAATTTAATGTTTTTAATTATTATTTGTCATAATAAAAACATAATTTGCTGATTTTCATATTCACACAATGATATGAAGATATGTTGCCGACATCAGGCAGGGAGTAGAAAAATGTTTTAATTCGATACTATGGGATATGGATACTGTGTAATAGCCACCCATTGTAAGAAATTTTCCATTTCCCATTTTATTCGGGAATCATCTAAATTGCAAAATGGTTTAGCCAAATCATTTCGTTTTAAAATACCTGTTAATGGCTTTCAATATTAAATATTGTCCACCATGTTATTATTTTCTCTAAAAATATTACAGTACCTACCCGAATTTTCACCTAAATGATCCTTAAAGGCCGATAACGTAGTTTCGTGAAATATGTTAAGTGCCAAACTTTTTGACGTTGACAAAATGTAGTTTTTTTTTCTGATCTAAGTGCTTATATAAAGATAAATTATGAGTAAAAATGAATAAAATATCTGCATATATATATTTGTAAAATATTGCATATTTGTTTAATTTTGACCTTATTTCAATGCATATATTAATAATATTTTCCTGCATATAATCCGGACTCTACTTATAATTTAATTTCTGAGCAGAGTTAACCAGCATACTACATTCTTTTTTATAAAGTACTTAAATATCATGAAATTTTGCTTTTAGAAATTTATCACTAGAGTCAAAATTTAGGAGACAAAAAGTTTTTCATTATCTTCTCGATTCAACCAATTATTGCGAATATTTTGTAGAACATGAACAGTATCAAAAGCTAAAAATGTCTTAATTCGGTAACTATATGAAATATTTAGAATTGCCATTTTGTAATAAATTATTTTTAAAAAATTATTTTTTAGAACCTAAATTTTGTTTAACATGTATTTCGTCTATTTGCAAAATCAAATTTTTTCAATATCTGACAAATTGTGTTCTACCATATATTTTTTTTAAAATGAATTGTACCGCCCGCCCTCACTATTTGGCAAAAATACCAAAAGATGAAGACAATTTTTGTAAATATATATGAGGTAAAATTAATACATTATCTCTAAATACTGTATTAATACTATACTTTGGTTTTATCATAAAAACAAGATGTATTTGATCACTTAAAGAACGTATTTTCCTCAAGATATCAAAAATACTTTCTTCTACTTCTTCAAAGAAAGAAATTAAATAATTTAAGCTATTCTGTACACGGCATATTAAAGTTTTTTTCTTATCATCACAGAATTTTAAAATATTGTCTAACTGACTCCATTTACTTAATTATTTGTTTAAAATGAGTTGAATTGACAATTTACTACAATGTATCCAAACTACTTACTGTAAAACCGGCTTACTTTGTACCATTGCGGGTAACTTTGCACCACTGCTGTAAAAGTATATATTTGATCAGTCTCAGTGTAAACTTTAATTTTGTTTTGTTCAGCTCATAATGTCTTGTAATGATAGAGGACTCTTTAATATGTCATAGCAATATATTGTACCAAGTATTTAAGCATTAGTCGTCGAACAGTAGGTGGTTAAAATCAAATTTAAAAAATTCGATGTTTCGTATTCCCGAAAAATTATATTGCCAAGAAAGTTCTAGCTAACATAAACTGGTGAGAACACGTTCAATGACAAGAACCATTATTGTTCTATGTGGATCTAGGAAGATTCTTCGAAAGCAAATTCTTCGAAGGAAAATTCTTCGAAGGAAAGTTCTTCGAAAAGCAATTCTTCGAAAGGAAAATTCTTCGAATAGCAATTCTTCGAATGGAAAATTCTTCGAAAATAAAAGATATTATATTTTTTGTTAACTACGAAACATCGCCTAAGGATAAACTGATTTTCTAAAAATAAAAGATATTATACGAAACAACACTAAGTATAGTTCATCGCGAGGATACTTAATTGCCAAAAAATTAATTTCAGTCATACCTACCTAATTCATGACCTATAAATTCTTCGTTGCAGACCAATAAATCACAATTTCACAATATTCACTTTAATTGAACTGTACTAAATAAAGAACCTAATACCCTTCTTGAGTCCCACATACTCGGTTTTGGTAGAAACTCTGATTGAACTGAACTAAATAAAGAACCTCTTACCCTTCTTGAGTCCCACATACTCGGTTTTGGTACAAACTCTGATTGAACTGAACTAAATAAAGAACCTCTTACCATTCTTGAGTCCCACGTACTCGGTTTTGGTAGAAACTCTGATTGAACTGAACTAAATAAAGAACCTCTTACCCTTCTTGAGTCTCACATTCTCGGTTTTGGTACAAACTCTGATTGAACTGAATTAAATAAAGAACCAATTACCCTTCTTGAGTTTCACATACTCTGTTTTGGTACAAACTCTGATTGAACTGAACTAAATAAAGAACCTCTTACCCTTCTCGAGTCCCGCATACTCGGTTTTAGTACAGACTCTGATTGAACTGAACTAAATATAGAACCTCTTACCCTTCTTGAGTCCCACATACAATAAAGAGATTCTAACATTAATATGGAAATTAACAATAATTTAATCAAAATAATTACATTTTTTATTTAGAAAATCAGTTTATCCTTAGACGATGTTTCGTAGTTAACAAAAAATATAATATCTTTTATTTTCGAAAAATTTTCCTTTCGAAGAATTGCTTTTCGAAGAACTTTCCTTCGAAGAATTTTCCTTCGAAGAATTTGCTTTCGAAGAATCTTCCGGATACCGTTCTATGTATGTATACTTTGCAATGATGATGGGATAATAAGAAAATCCTGAAAATATTTTTATGTTTACAGTTGCACATTTTCTTCAAAATTGAGGATAATTTCCACCACTCATTATAATGTAAATTATCGTCATTTTCTCCATTTTTTACATTTTTTGAACATTTACTTTTAGTTTATTAAGAAACATAAATAATCCCTTGATAGAATATGTTATTTGTTTTTAAAATGTTTAAAGTTTAGATTTGAACTACTTAGCTGTGATTTACGAGCAAAAAAGAGTAACAACGTATATTTTGGACCACCTATTCAACGGAACTAAAAAAATAAAATATTAATAGTGATGCAAAGATTATATTCGTGTAGTGTTTTCTGACACCAGAAGCAGTTTACTGGGTTAAAAAAATATTTATTTTATTAATTTATTAAAAGTTTACTCTCTTCCACACCACTTAGTGTACATAGTACAACGTTTTTGCAAAAATACCATAACCTTGTTTCATGACACAAAAACAGCTGTAACTTTTAACGAATATTAAAACCGACTTCCGGTTTGAAGCGTTCGATTTGACAGACATTTGTCTATAAAAAGTATTGTTAACAACATTTTGGGGAAGCACAGATTAGCCATAATTTCAAGAAAGAAAATTAAGAATTTTTTATTTTATTTCTTGTGTGTAATCAATTCTAAACGAATTTTAATATCGCTTTCTGGGTTCCAGCAAGTAATTTTTTTGACATTTTGTAGTAAGATACACTATTTTAAAAAGTTTTAATGACCTTAGCAAGATCAAAATTTAAACTTTTTTCAAAGAGAAATTGTAGTATTTCTTTTATTTCTTGTATTTAATTACCTGTAATTTCTTAACAAAACAAGTTATCGACTTCCGGTTTTCGGCATTTGATTTCTAGATCATTTTTCTGTAAGATACTTTATACTAAAAAATGTTAAAGGTCTTACTTAATCTTAAATTTTAGTTTTTTCCGAGAGAAAATGGTAACATTTTAATATTTTGTTTGTTTGCTGTGTTTAAACAACTGTAATTTCTCAAAGAATTAAAATATCGACTTCCGGAGTTAAAAATCGGACTTTTCAGACATTTTTCTATTATATACATTATTACGAGAACTTTACAAAGTTTTGTCCAGGCTGAAATTTAAAGTTTTTTTCCGAGAGACAATAGTGAAATTTTAGATTGATAATTTTTAACTGAGTTTAATAAACTGTAATTTAGGTGGTGTGGAAAGGGGTAAAGCTTTAATTAATTAATAAAAATACTTATTATTTTTACTTCCTTGTACGGAGTAATAAGGAAGTATTGTAATCGCGAAAAATTTCGCTTTTCAGATTTTGATGGAAATATCCATTTTGACCTTTTCTGAATCCATTATGACTAGTTTCGTCGTGACGTCTGTACGTACGGACGGACGTATGTATGTCGCATAACTCAAATACGGTTAACCGTAGAAAGTTGAAATTTTGTATTTAGGACTGTTATAGCATCTAGTTGTGCACCTCCTATTTTTGGTTTCAATCTAAAAACCGGAAGTAGTAATTTTTAAAAAAATTTCGATAAATATTTAATTGAAGACAATTTTTTTATTTTAAATGAAAGATTATGTGATTATTACCTACAATCGGTATTTTATAAATATTTTTGTATCTGGTATAATTTAAGAATAATAAGTATATATTTATAATATATTTATAATTTAGTATTTCGGTATCTTGTAGTCCATGATCGATTAACATTTGTTTCTACGTAAAATTTAAATGATTGACATGACAGTGACAGTAGCAGTGACAATAGTAAAATATCGTTCATATCTTCTTCTGCAGTTTAAATAAAATGAATAAAATATATTTGTGAGTATAGTAGCAGTAGTAGTAGTACTTATATATTAATATATTTGTATAATATAATTCTACATTTTAGTTATTAAGAAAAGTATGAACAGTTTAATAGGCGTACAAGGAAGTCATGTGGTGTCCACGTCAGATTTTTTAATTTATAACATAATGTTTGTGTTATCAATTGCATATATTATTATAATAACATTTTATGTTACCTATAGTAGATTGTATTCATGGTTTATTCAACAAAAATTACGCACTGACTGCGATTTAGAAGATGTACATATTTTCGCATTTTCTCGCTTACCGTTCATGGTACATAAAAACTGTAAATATGTTTTTTGTAGAGAATTTTTTGCTCTACAATTCATTTATTTGACATTTTGCTGTAAAGTGACCTCCTAACGATAACGAGTACCTATTATGCAAAAATTGAAAACGGCGGCCATCTTTCCAATATGACAGGACAGCTGACGCAAATGTCGGATCGATGGAGATTTTTCATATATAATGGTGTTCCGAAGATTCGTACAAATTTTCAGCTCTATTCGAATTTTTGTAAACTTGCATGTCTAACTTGACCGGGCTATTTTGTATCGGGACATTTTTGTTTCGGGACGTTTTGCATGGGCACCTTTTCCGTGGGGACGATTTGCCGAAGATTTTTTGCTGGAGACGTTTTGCCGGGGACTAATTGCGTGGGGCCATTCGTGATACAACGTTTTACTGAGGACATTATGTCTGGGACGTTTTCCTGGGGACGTTTTGCCAGGGACGTTTTGCGAGGAACCAATTGCGAGGGGACATTTTGCTTGGGGACCTTTTGCATGGGGACATTTTGCTGGAGACGTTTTACTGCGGACCTTTTTTTCGTAAATCATTAGTATTCTTATATTTTTTCATTTTACATAAATCCAATCTTATGGAAAATTTTCCGCCCAATCAAATGGTTCTAATCGCCATTTTGTATATTAATGCAATTTACAAGAATCAATCTGATTCTGAAAAATGTTTTTATGTTTCAGAGAATTGAATAATAGATTACTAGAATAATAATGTTTGTATGTATATACATGTACATACTAGTTTAGAACTTGTTAAACGAAATAGCAATTATTTTTAATTTATTAATTAATGGAGTAATATCGTGCCGAACAAGAACGCAATCGATACCTATTTGAAGAATTAAATAGGTGTATTCATAATAAAATAACACATATGTTGATGTTAAGGGTCTCGTCTCCGTAACAAAATATTGCGTGTTTAGAGGTGTAGCAGTTTCTGCTAGACTCATTGCATATTAAAAATTTGAAGGAAAAACAGGTACTAGATTTTTGTGAAAGAATTAATCTAGGATTATGCCCAGTTAGAATTCTGAAAAATTCTTTGAAATCCATATACAAAATTAATGAAAACGTGTGTTTTAAGCAATTTTTTACATGCTTTTTCTTATTATTAAGAGATTTATTAGAAAATGTAACTCGGCATAATCCTAGTTGCATTCTTCGTCTGTAAATAAATTTATGAAATTTATCTTTATCTATAAAACTTCGTGAGCATTGTAGAAATAGCTAGACTGCTTTTCCGTATTTTTAGCGAGCGTTTCTATGCATTAACATAGGACAAACGCGGTGTTGAGCTACGTGGAGACGATACCCTTAAGTTAATAAATATACCGGGTGTCAGTTTGAAATTTGTTATAGGACAAATAATGTTATTTTTTAAATTTTGCTGTAGTTAGTGACCTATAAATTTTAGACGAAAGTTCTAAATACAAAAATTGTTCAAAATTAAAAACTGCACAATATAAGACCACGCTCAATCAGATTTCATACAGACAACCAGTATAGATTTTGTTACGTGTTTCAGTCGTTATATTTTTATTAATCTAAAAATTATAAATTTTATCTATTTACACTTGCAAACAACACATTAATCTCGTTAATGGAAACAATTGCAAAATAATACAATTATAAAAATATACAATTATTTTGCATTCACCTAAATAATACTACCTACTTTAGTTTGTTTTATCGTTAACTGACCTTAATATAAATAATAAATTATAATATTGACAAAGGTATATGAAATGATATTTTATTTGTGTAACATAATCGGATACCAAATTAACATGTACACTGGCGAGTAAAATTTTTATCTATTTACACTTGCAAACAATACATTAATCTCGTTAATGGAAACAATTGCAAAATAATACAATTATAAAAATATACAATTATTTTGCATTCACCTAAATAATACTACCTACTTTACTTTGTTTTATCGTTAACTGACCTTGATATAAATAATAAATTATAATATTGACAAAGGTATATGAAATGATATTTTATTTGTGTAACATAATCGGATACCAAATTAACATGTACACTGGCGAGTAAAAAATTTAGGTCAATTTATAATTATGTTGTATTTTCAGAATTTTCTGTTGCTCATTCCCACAAACAATGTACAGCGCCGGAATTTCTACTATTCCCGTCCCTGATAGCAAAATGAAAATTTATACCCTTCTTGAGTCCAACATACTCGGTTTTGAAAACTCATATTGAACTGAACTAAATAAAGAACCTATACTATATTTGAGAATGACTGGCAGTAATAAATTATTCTGTCAAAGACATTTCAGTGGCGCGCCAATAATTGTTTGCACAGGGATAGTCGAAATGACTAAATTCGGTAGAGAACTATCGTTTTAGGTCTAAGTTGTTTTTCAGGGAAAAGATTTATTTTAATAATAATGAGTGAGAAAGTTATATTTAAATATTTAAAAACTTTTATTTTTAGTAAATGTATAAACAGATCACTCTGAAAAATCCTATCTACGTCTATGACACAGTCCGACGGGGATTATCGCTCGGTTATGAGGGCATTTCTATTGTTCGAGAAGTAAGTTTCGTTCCAGGTACAAAGTGTGCGGCTTATTTTGACCATCCTAGTGTAGTTACAACTGATTTTTCTGGAAGTTTTTTTTGCCGCATTGCTGGCAAAAATCCAATACTACTCTTGCAAATAATGATTTATTACTGTCAGTCATTCTCAAATGAACTATAATACTCGTCTTGAGGCCCACATATTCGGTTTTGGTAGAAACTCTTATTAAACTGAATTAACTAAATTAATTAACTAACGAAAAGAAACCTTTATTTGCCCTTCTTGAGTCTCAAATGCTCGGTTTTAGTACAAATTCTGATTGAACTGAACTAAATAAAGAATCTAATATCCTTCTTGTGCCCCACATACTCGGTTTTGGCAATAACTCTGATAAAATATAAAATGACCTGACTAAAATTTGATCTGCGGAACCGTGCGAAATCTTAGTTCGCCTTGGTTCTGTAACCAGCACTGAACTATACTCATACTGGAACGCACGCTGTGTCCGCTAGCCCAAACCGAGAGAGAGGGCCACAAGGGTCATCTCTGTCTCTGTCCTACTCGCGCCAGTGTGCGCATGCGTAGAGCAGTCTGTCGCCAAAACAAATCACTGACGCGCCGCCAAATCACTGACGCGCAACGTATTACGAGAAGGACAGGAATGACCTTTGTGAACTATCTCTCGAAACGCGGCGTTTCTATGGCAGAGACGGCCAATGCGCGTTCCAGTCCAGTATGAGTATAGTTCAGTGGTAACCAGTGATGTCTATTATGTGCCGTCATTATAAAGCCATGATTAATTCGGATACCAGTGACGGGAGGCTATAGACACATTGCATAATATTTTAATTTATACATATTTTAACACAATCACAAAATTGAAAAAAAATTATTTGAATTAAAAAGTATAAAATAATTGTGTGCGTGCGCGCGTGTGTGTAAGTGAGTGAGTGAGTGTGTGAAATGTAACTAAATATATTAAATGTTAATTAAATCATATGAATTAGTTAAGATAACTGGCCGCCATTTTGTTTCAAGATGGTCGACTGACATTGTTATATAATAATAATAATGTGGTTTAACACTCCTTGTGGAGTTGCACCGCTTCAGTCGAAGCTTATAGATCCTTTTTTTGGAGGGGATCATTCTCCATTTCTGTATTAAATATTCTTGGCTATGTTGTCCCATGGTTTCCTGTCTTTCTTCTTCAGTTTTCAATACCCGCTTCCTTCAAATCATCTTCTACCTCTTGTAACCACGTTGATCTTGGTCGCCCTCTTCTTCTTTTACCTCTGGGGAACCACATAACCATTTCTTTAATTGGGTTCTGGTCGCTAGCCCTCCAGACGTGCCCTAGCCATTTTATTCTTTGCTGTCTTATTCTCTTTACTACATCTACTCCTTGTAGTTCTTTTTCTATCTCTTGGTTTGACCTCATCCTATTCCGTCTCTGTTACCTTTACTGGTCCTAGTATTTTCCTTATTATCTTTCTTTCAGCTATTCTCAGTTTCTCTTCATCTTTCTTTGTCATTATCATTGTTTCGGCAGCGTATAACGTTATTGGTCTTATTATGGTCTTGTATATTCTCAGTTTTGTTGTCTTTGTTATTAATTTGCTTCCTAATAACTTTTTGTTTGCATAGAAGGCTTTATTTGTAGCTATTATTTTTTCTCTTATTTCCATCTCTCTCTCGCCTTTGTTTGAAAGCATTATACCTAGATATTTAAACTTATCCACCTGTTCGTAGCTTTCTTCATTTATTTTAATGAATTTCGTCTGTACTTTCTTATTTATTATCATTATTTTGGTCTTCTTCTGATTTATTTCTAAACCTATCTCCCTTCCTTCCTTTATTATTTCTTCTAGCATCTCTTTCATCACACTCCTGTTTTTTGCTATGATCGCAATGTCGTCCGCGTATGCCACTATTTGCCCTCCCCTTGTTCTGATTGTTCTTTTTGCTAGTTTTCTCATAACGAACTCCAATGCTAGGTTAAATAAAGTTGCTGACAGAATGTAACCTTGTCTCACTCCTCTGTTTATTGTTATTTCTTCTGTTTCCCCTTTTTGAGTTTTAATGCTTATCCTTGTATTCCTCATCGTTATATGTATCATTCTTCTTAGCTTTCTCGGTACTCAATGTATCTCAATGTATTTTGTGTTCTATTGTTTTCTCCATTATCTGTTTTATTGTGTGAATGGCGTCCGTGGTCGATTTCCTTTTACAAATCCACATTGATATTGTCCTATTTTGTCTTTTATTGCTTCCACTATTCTTTTTTGTATTAATGTCGAGAGTATTTTGTAAGTTGTGTTCAACAGTGATATACCCCTGTATTTTTGGCATGATTGCTATTCTCCTTTTTTGTGTATTGTAATTATTCTTCCTGTTTCCCTTTCTTTTGGCATTTCCTCTGCTCTCCATATCTCTAGTATAAGGTTGTATATTTGTTGTTGTATTGCTTCTCCCCGTATTTTATCAGTTCAACATTTATATTATCCTTTCCCGGTGTTTTTCCATTTTTACTATTTCTTATTATCTCTTTTATTTCTTCTAGGGTTGGTTCTGCTAATTAATTTTCATTCTCTACGTCTACCTCGTTACTTCGTTCATATTCTGGCCCAGTTAACAGTTCCTTGAAATATTCGGTCCATACCTGTTTGTACTGTTGTTCATTTTCTGCCAGTTTCCCGTTCTTGTCCTTTATTCCAATTGTTTTGCTCTTGAATTGCTTATTTTGCTCGTTTATTTTTCTTATTTATTATCTTTATCTTCATTGTTTTTCGTCTCGCTTCATTTTTTCTTGTTACCAGTCTTCTTATTACTTCATCAAACCAAGACTTCTTACTTTTTGTCTTGTCTTTGCCTTCTTCTCCGATCCATTTCTGCGCTGCGCTATTTAAGCATCTCTTTATCTGGTCCCATTAAATTTTCTATATCTTCTTGTCTTGTAGCCGTTTCTTCAAAGTTCTTTTCTAGCTCTTCTATGTACTTTATTCTTATGTCTTCGTTAGTCATGTCTTCCACATTCCATCTAGCTGTTTTCGTTTCATTTCTAATACTTATTTTTATCTTACTTCTCACCTTCACTGCTACTAGATAATGGTATGTGTCGGCGCAGGCTCCTCTGTATGTTCTAACGTCTAGTATTGAAGACTGAGGACGTTTTGCTACCATCACATGGTCTATTTGCGTGTTTTTTTTTTATTATCTGGTGATGTCCAGGTCATTTTATGTAGTTTCTGATGTCTAAACTTCGTGCTGCTTATTATCATATTTGCCTTTCTTGCTGTCTCGCATAATCTTTGCCCATTATCATTAGTTACATCATGTATTGTTTCCACACCTGCCACTTATCTAAATATAGTTCTCTTTTCCTACTTTCGCGTTAAAGTCTCCCATTGCGATGAATAGATCTTCCTCTGGCATTTTCTCTATTTCTTCTTCTAATTTATCATATAATTTATCTTTTTCATCAGCTGTGTCTCTCATTCGTTCGTTTATTGCTCTAAATTCTATGATTTTGTCTTTAAGTTCATTCAGTACTATGAAAGCTACTCCGTATTGTCCCTGTTTACTTTCTCCAGAATATAAAACTGATTAATAGCTTTTATTAATTATTCCTTCCTTGTCCCATCTCGATTCCTGTATTGCAGCAATGTTGATTTTGTACCTTCTGCGTTCTAGTGCTATTTCTTCCATTTTTCGTTCAACGTTCCATGTTGCTAAGTGTAGTCTTTTCCTTTTCTTATTGTTTTTTGTCTTTAATTTTCTTGATTTGTCTCCTTTATCGTTATGCCTGTTGCTTTGTTTTCCGTTATCTTTATTCTCGCCTTGTTGTATTTCTCCTAATCGTTTTTTGAAATCTCTTGTGCTTCTTTTTCTAGTTTGTCTTTTTCCATATTCCACAAGTACCATGAATCGTTTATTTTAATTTTTTGGTATTCAATTTTTACCCTAGATCCCTTTACTTTTTCTTCCTTTCTTATTTTTAAAATTATATTTTGTATTTGCATTTCTTTTTGCGTTAGTTTTCTTCGTGTTTAGTAGTTTATTTTTATTCATCATTATATTCATTTTGTCATTCCAGTTCTCTACTTTCGCTATTGTAACTTGCTTTCCTTCTTTCCCTTTCTTGTATGCTTCCTTAACTCTGATCTGAATTCCAAGTTTGTTATTTGCAAAGTTTTCTATATCTTGTTTACTGTTTAGCTTTAATTACTATGTTATTTCTTTTTTTGTTTCTATCTCTCCTTTCTTCCAGTTGTTCCAACCTTTTTATTTTCTCGCTTGTCATTGTCATCCGCTCCTACATATGGTCTCCATCTTTTTACCTTCCGCTTACATGTAAAGGAAGGTATTGGAATCATGCAAAAAATCGGGTAGTGAGTTTTTAGTGGATGAGCACGAATTAGGGTCCTTACAACTCATTTTTGATAGTTTCTCGATGATGTCTGTATGTATGTGTGTGTGTGTGTGTGTGTGTGTGTGTGTGTGTGTGTGTGTGTGTGTGTGCGTGTGTGTGTATGTGTGTGGTCCGGGCCGATGCCGGATGTCGCATAACTCAAATATGAATTACCCAAAAATTTTGATATTTGGTATTTTACAATTGTATACGAATAGGAAGAGCTCATTAGATTTTGGTACAAATATCTTACCCGGAAGTGATATTTTTTGAAGATTGAAAAAGATAATTGTCAAAAATTTATATAAATTTGAATAAATATAGTATTTATTTGCAATAAGCATAAGAAGCAAAGTTATTTGCAACTCACGTTATAAAAAAATTGTCTTTATCTGGTAGCATTAAAGAACTGCAGTAAAATTTAAAAAATAAATTTATCAAATAAAACGTTGAAATCTTGTAATCCATGTTCGGTTGATTTTTGTTTCTGCGTAAAAAATATTGACAGGTGAGACGGGTGACAAGTTGACATACTAGCGCCATATAAGTCATAAGTCAGAAAGTCAGATATTAAATGTAGTAATTGAACGGAGGATGGCTTCAACACAGAAGAGTTTTCGTGTGAATGAAACTTTTGATTCAGGTGATACTAATTTCTGTGTTTGAATATTTTAGATTTTTATTTTTATATTTTAAATGGGCAACGGATTGTACGTATACATTTCTGTTTAAAGTGTAGATATGGCGGAAGGTTGTGTGATGGCCACGTCAGATTTTTTATTCTTACTTTTATATCTTCTATGTCCGTTTTTATTAGTTTATTTTCTTTTTTTACTTCCTTCAAGGCATTTCTGAATTCTTGATTCTCATTTCTTATTTCTTTGATCTATTGGAGCATTTCTCTCATCATCTCTTGCAGTCCATCCATTTCAATATCGGTCTTCTTGATCGGTGATCTTTTGGTTCTTCTACTTCTCTTAAAAATATTGTCGTGCTCTCCTTCGTCTCTCTTTCTTTTGTTATCGTCGCTGTCAGTTTCTATCCCTCTAACATTCATTTACTTGGCTCTTGTGCTTAAACTAGTATCTAGTAATTTGTTTTCACTGGGTAAATATGCGTTAGTTTTTTAACTAGGGCTGCTTATTGTAGTAATATCCGTAATTTTTCTTCTGTTTTTCATCAATTATTTTTCCTCTGACAGTAGTATATTATAGTTCCAGTCAAGATTCCAGTGTTGCCAACCGCCAGTAGCGGGAAGAAAAGTGTTTTCCTCCCGCTCGGGAGGAACGCATTTGCTTTCCTCCCGCGCGGGAGGGAACACTCACTTCCCTCCCTCCATTAGCAAGAGGAAAACACTGCTTTCCTCCCCCGAGTGACGTAAACAATATTTTGTTTCGTAAAATGTTTACATTGTATCACTGTTTAATAAATTGTATTTATGTCCACTTGAATGTCAATTTATATGTGATTTCTAAATTTCGTTATTTTTTGTCATTATGGTCGACTTTTATTTTAGAACGCGCCATAGATATTTCAACCGTTTGCTGCGTCATCCATCAGTCAGTTTAAAAATCAATCAAAAGAAATGTAAACATGATAATGATAAGTGTTGACGTCACTACTTAGTTATTTTTATCAATGACATCATTGATGACGTGAACGTTTTGCTTCGTGAAAGCATCTATAAGTATGGTTCATTTTATTTCTGATAGAACGCACGTCATTATCTATCGAACTAAGATAACAAGATACCTAAGTTGTAGGTACTGTATCTCCTATTTCTGTCCTGTATTGTGTTTGCATCGCTTACAATAACGAACACATTATGTCTAATAAATGCATTTATTCGAAAATTGAGTGATGACGTGCATACTACCAGAAATAAAATTAACCATAATAAAAGGCGCGAATACAATGGGGGGTAACGGGATAAAAGACGGGTTTTTTTCAAACTGTTATCGAAGGTTGTTATGTAATACCTTAGAGCTCATGCCAAATAGAAATGGAAATGCCAATCATTCCTCGCGCATGTACTGTCTCACACCAGCAGCGTACAAAGAAAAAGCATTGGCCCGTTCAAGTAAGGAGGGTGGAGCAAACGCAAATGCGTCTTCTGCGCATCGAATCTCATTCCCATTTCTATTTGGCATGAGCTCTAATCATTTATTTTGTTTTTAGAAAACTCTAGATGCGAATCGGTATGCAACGAAGAAGACGATTGCTCAGGGAATGTTAGACATTGCCCTGCTTACAGCCAATGCCTCCCAACTGAAGTACATCCTTCAAGTCGGACACAAACATGAGTTCTACACACTAATGCTGTCCTTAATCGTGATCTCAATAGTTCTCCAGGTACATAACCTTAATTTTTTTCACATTACAAAATCTAAAATCTTGAAAGTTATAAACAATTTTTTAGGTAATAATGGGCGTGATTTGTTTGAGTCTAAATTTGCTGCGAGATATTCGGCTACACATTCGAGAATATCATTTCTCGGCAAATGCCATCAACTATTTTTCCACTGGCATTTCAATCGCGATCACTTTCTTAAATTTGTTAATTTCTGCATTAGATCCTTCTGTTGCGAAATATGTTGAGTTTCAAACTCCTGATATTTTAACTCAGGGACTGTAAATAATATTTAAAGTTTATCACAAAACCAAAGTATGAATAAAATTATTCTTGATTTGTTGGCATTGTGTGCAGCATGTTTATTTGGTTGCCTTGATAAAGTTTAGTTTTAGTTTGCTTAATGTACATAATTTTGTTTGTCATTGCACAGTTACTTGTGGCTGTCCTCTTCGTGGCGATCGGGGGACTCAACATCAACAAAGAATCAGATCACACTGCTGCTATTATTCTTAACGATGTTATTGTAGTTTTTATTTTCTTCATATCTTTAGTTAATATTATTATTTCCGGTTTTGGCATGGAATATTCAAATCACCCTTTAAAACTTATTTATATTAACGGAACACGCGCTAAAGACTGGGACTAGAATATTTAAAAAGAATTGAAATCCATCCATTCCCTTGTCTTACTTATTTAAATATAAATTACATTTTGTTCTATTTTAATAATGAATGATGTATGTTTAGGTAAGCGCTGCGATATTGTCAGTGATCTTGGCGGTTCTAAAGTTACATGAAGATGAAAGAACAAATAGAATCACATGGATTTTGAATCAAATCGCGTTGGGTTTTGTCACTGGCGCTATGTTTTGCGATGTCATCAAAATGAGTTTTGGTTTAGATCCCGCGCTTGCTATTAATGAAACAGAAATTGAATATCACTAAAGACGTACTTTGGTTTTGTGGAGATGTACAACAAGTTTATTATTTTTATTTTTCATTTTAAAATTACTTTCATCATTTTAAGTTTTCTTTAATTTTTATTTTATGATTCTGTTTGTTTTGTTTATTGCCAACCTTTAAATACTGGATTTACCGTGGAAGGCGTTAAATGGAGTCCTATGTGTGTTCTTGGGTTCAAGTCTCAACATTAACAAGGATCATGAACAAGATAAAGCAAACAAGGTCAACAATACTTGCTTAGCCATCAATATCGTCATTGTTACCCTCAACATTGTTATCAGTGCCTTTGACATGAGAGAAGGTCTCAATATAGGAGAACTTATTGCTAATTTAACCAACAATGCTAAAGAACAATAATATTAATTATAACATGTATTATTAAATATGTAATTTTTAGATATAGATTTTAGATATAAATTTTTATAACCTATTATTATAAGTTTTGAATTACCAATAATGTAGATATTACAGGTTAATTTTAATTAAGAATTGAAGTACCTAACAAAACAAGAATACATTTTTAACAAAAATATTTTATACCTCCACCATATAGATACACTAATAGCTACTCATAGACGTTTACGAAAATTATTCCGGTAAATATAGGTATAGGTACCTACTATTCACCAACCGGATGACAGCTGATTTTTAGGTGTATATATATATTCTCTAATTTTGCCCTTGTTTGATTACTGTGCATGTGTTTATGTCCCTAATTTAACCCAAGGTGATAAACATAAAATAACGCTACTTCAAAATAGTTGTTTGATATTTGTATTTGGTGTGTTAAAATATGATATTTCGCAATACCGCATATTTAAAGTTGCTAATGTTGATCCAGAGTAATGATTTAAATAAAAAAGTTGGCGTAGGGATCCAGGTTTTGGTTTTGACGATCAAGAAAAGTGATTTTTCATGTTGTCAAAAATTTTAGCTACAAGTAGTAATGTTAATCAATAAAATATAATTTCCAGTACAAAGAATTAGGGCACTTACCCAATTTACATACTCGACATGAACTATTTCACCTACCACACAAGGTTGAAAATGATAATATTGTTCAAATTTTTAATAACGATAATCTTACGAAAAATGTAAACATTAAATCATGTAACTTATTTTATTGGGTAAGTGCCCTAATTCTTTGTATTGGCAATTATATTTTATTGATTAACATTACTACTTGTAGCTGATGATGAGGGACATTGACCTCGAAATGTCCAAAATTTACTTCGAATAAAATTTTTTTGACAACATGGAAAATCACTTTTCTTGATCGTCAAAACCAAAACCTGGATCCCTACGCCAACTTTTCTATTTAAATACCGTATATTAGCAAATTTACACTACATCGATCGAGTCAGAGTCAGATCGAGTCAGAATATTTTATGTATGTCTTATACACAAAATCAAACTTATAGGTTGTCCTTCATATTTAAATGATAAATTAGTTAAGAAAGAATATAAATATACTTTACGGGATTTATACTACGTACCACCTTTTAATTATATATATATATATATATTATATAAGTACATTCATTACGTACCTATCATTAAAAAAAAATTCTCAAAACAAGATAAGATTTCACAGATCTAGAGTAAAATCACACCTTCCTTCTCGCACTTTTGACAACAAATTTACAGGTAATGTTAAACAAATCAGCATGTTTACCGTCAAAGCTAATCGGCCCAAAAATCGTAAACCGGGTGCATGTATTCGGTAAATGCTGTATAATTTTCAAACGCAGGACAAACTAACCGGTAACATTTTCGAACGTTTTCCGTAGTTACGGTACAAACCGGTAGTTTCCGTAAACGCCTAAGGCTAGGGACACACGAGCGTTAATTTTACGTGCGTTGAAACTCATGTAGCTTTTAACGTACGTTGTGGGTAGCTCTTTTAATTGTAGTTTATGAAATAAAATAAACAAAATGAATGCTGCTTAAATTTGTGAATTTTCATATATTGTAGCTCAATACTTAAAGAATAAAAAAAATCATCGACAGAGAAAATGGTGGGTGCATCCTATTAATTGTGAAAGATATTTACATGGACATTTTTACACTTTATATGCGTGCCTCAGAAAGATAAATTCCTTCGATGAACTGTTAAATGCCATAAAAGATCACATAACGAGACAAAATACTAATATGAGAAGCGCAATTGAATTTTCCAATGGACCGCAAACATCCGTGTGAATAAGCTCTCCCTGGATAGTAGCTCTCTTTCTAGTACAAAACGGAAGTCTATGAGCTTTTCCATAAACACATCCTTCACAAAGATCAGAGTTCAAATCCTGAGGAATCACTGCCTTCACTTGACGTTTGTTTTGGTGTCCGTATCGTTCGTGATATATGTAGGTAGTTGAAGTAGGTTTTCTTAACAGATAACATTTAGGTACTTCAACTAAAGAGGAAGGTTTAATGCCTCGCATGGCATAACCAAAGAAAATATTTTAATTTATAAACTAATGACCGCTAACAATGCGCTCGTGTGACGCCGTGTATTGCTACAAACAGAACGCTATTCCCAACGTGCGTCTAGCGTGTTGCGGACGTCAGATTAAGAACGCACGTTGAAACGTACGCTAAATGAAACGTACGTTGTAACGTACGTAACCAGTCGTAGTTAAAACATAGTACCGCTCAAACGTACGCCGTAACGTGCGTTTCAACGCTCGTGTGCCCCTAGCCTAATATGACTAGAATATTATGCAATTTATAATATCGAGGATGTTGCTAAACGACGGGGTTTAACCCAGTCTCTTTAAACATCCAAGAGGGGTTAAATCATAATATTCGCGTAATATGCAAAACTTTATCGTATAATCGACGACGGCGATGGTAAAACAAGTCAACAATTTTATCTACTTGACAATTTGCATATTATAGGCGAGGAAATAAAGCACAAAAAGAGCCGAAATTTGAATACTAGGACGGATTGAGATGGGGTTTTCTGCATTTGCTTTTTAAAATCATCTGAAAAAAAATGTACCTACTGTGTACCAATTTTTGGTCGAAATTGCATTTGTGCAGTGCAAAATGTATTCGGAAAATGCATTTTCTTAAGACACTTAGAAAAAATTTATAACTTGGTTAAAAATACCTGGAATGGACTCAAATCAGGTTCCCGGGGGTTTTTGTGGTCGCTGTTCCCGAATATAATAATAATAATTCTTTATTCCATCTTTTGTACATATACAATTATGGGTCGTCAATAAATATAAATCTAGAGCATGGATTTGACACTAGTAATACAAAAACATAAAAGAAAAACATGAAAAAAAAGTTTATTTTATTTTATTTTATTACATGTTAAAAAATTGGGGGTGTATCCATATACTCTTTAATGCTGTAAAAGCAATTACTTATTAGATATGATTTTACTTCTCTTTGAAATTTTGTGTTGGAATAATTTTTCACTTTAGTAGGTAAATGATTGTAGAGGAAAATCTGTATTGAATTTCTTTGCGCTTTTAAACTACGATATTTATTTACTCTAAGCAAATCTGAAGATCGTGTATTGTGACCGTGTATGTCACTGTTTTTAATGTAATTATCTTTATTTAAGTGAATCTCTTTTACAGTTGCATATATAAATAAACAAGGTAATGTCATTATACGAAAATCGACAAACAGATTACGACATGATTCTCTTGTACCTACATTTGCTATTATTCTAATAACTTTCTTTTGTAATTTAAACACTTTCAATGCATGGGTAGAATTTCCCCAAAGTAAAATACCATAGTTCAGGTGACTGTGAAAAAGAGCAAAATAAGCTGTCCGTAGCACAGAGAATTCACAAAAGTTTTTAAGTCGTCGAAAAAGAAATACAACACTCGCAAGAATCCCACACAATCTGTCCACCTGCGTTGACCACCCTAAATTATATTCAATGTGTATACCAAGCAATTTGACAGTATGTCCAGTGCCACCCGTTTTATTGTTGGATATAATCAATGACTGAGTTTTGTCTGGATTTAATTTTAGATTATTAGCTGCGAACCAGTGCTTCACTTCATTTGCTATGTCCTCAACTTGTTGTTTTAGAATTTCTAGATCAGGGTGACTAGAGATTAATGTTGTGTCGTCCGCAAATAATATACATTTATTAGGTATTAAAAAGTTATATAGATCATTTATGTACACAATGAATAAAATGGGGCCCAATACAGACCCCTGGGGCACCCCATGATCAATAGGTACATAATTAGACAGGACATTATTAACACTAACGCACTGCAACCTATTTTTCAAGTAGGAAGAAAACAAGTTAAGAGCTATACCACGTATGCCATATAAATTAAGTTTATCAATTAGAATAGAATGAGAAACACAGTCAAATGCTTTGGAAAGGTCACATACAGTTTATTTTTCTTGTGGTAGGCTTCACGTCATCATTCAAATTCGTACGAATCAAATCAACAGTAGTGGGAGAAAATTTGGGCGTCACGTTTCTGTTAGGCCATACAGATGAAGCGATGTTGCTCTATCGCATTTTATGTCTTTAGTGAGAAAGAGATGCAGTCATTACACAAACGTTGAATTTTAACATAAGTGGGGTAGGCACGTGTAGGACGAAAACAGGAGATATGATGTTCGTTAATTCTTAGTTCGGAAAATAATGACGTGAAGCCTACCTACCACAAGAAAAATAAACTGTAGGGTGAGTGCCGTATGTTGTCCCTGTTCCATATTCTTAACTATGTCATCAATTACATGCATTACAGCTTCAGAAGTGGAGCATGATGTTCTAAAACCAAATTGCTTTCTAAGAACTCAGTTAATCTACATTTGATAATTTTTTCCACAATTTTACCTAATATGGGTAGTATGGAGACTGGTCGATAGTTATTAGGACAAGAAACTTCACCATTTTTATAAATTGGAATCACTTTTGCAATCTTAAAAGCATCAGGGAAGTCCCCATCGGAGAAACACCTGTTTACAATACATGTTAGAGGATATGATACGTAATCAGCAATATTTTTGAGAATTTTGCTATTTAGCTCATATACATCAAAACAAGAAGAGTTATTTAGATTTAAAATTACATTAAATATCTCATTAATGGATGTAGGCTGCATAAAGAAAGAATTGTTGGGTGAATGAATATTATTAAAAAGAGACACATTGGTAAATTTTGTTTTTGGGAGAGTCTGAATAATATTTAAAGGTACTTCTTGAAAGAATTCACTAAAGTCATTCGGAGATATATCTGTAGCAGTAGAACTGTTAATTTTATTTCTTTCCGAATTGATAAGTTGCCAGTAGTCTCTTGGTTTCGAAACTGAATTTAAAATAAAATTTTGATATGCTGTTTTCTTAGCATCCAAAATTTTATTGTTATAATATTTACGTAATTCTTTGTAGGCTATTAAATACTGTATATCCTTTGTACTGTCAAACAAGTGTCTCACCAAATGCAGTCGGTCCCGGATGTACTTCAAAGATGAGTTATACCAATTTATACAAGGTTTATTTGAATTATTATTATTTAAAAACTTCAATAGAAAATGCTTGATGACAAGTTGACTTAATATTGTGGTTAATGTGTTAGCTAATTCATGCACATCCGCGCATGGATTGTCAAACTTAGACCAATCAATATTATCTAAATCGATTCGCATTTTATTTAATCCTGTTTGACTAATAACTCTTTTACTTACTCGCTTCGAAGTTTGCACGCAAAGTTTAATATCAATATATTGCCCACAGTGATCGGAAATTCCAGGATCAGTAACACCCACTCTGCAGTCATTATCGTGTATGTTTGTCAAAATGTTGTCAATACAGGTGGAAGAATGTGCGGTTATTCTAGTGTAATCACAAATTTTGATTTGAACATTAAATGAATCTAAAAGAACCTTAAGTTCTTGCAAGTTATTAGATCTTTTAAGAAAATCTATGTTAAAGTCACCTAGAATTATTATTTTGCTATAATCTAATAAGAACTGTAAAAGAGATTCTAGTTGTTGTAAGAAGAGATCAAATTCACCTGAGCAAGCTCGATACACAGTCACAACAGCAATATCATCATTACCAATTGCAATTCCACAGAATTCAGCATGAAATTCAGTACAGAATTTGCTCAAATCTAAAGGTTTAAATTTAAGATCATCTTTAACAAATATAGATACACCTCCATGGAGCATATTCTCTCTACAATAACTGGTAGCTAGTGAGTATCCTATGATATTTGTCATTTTTATATTACTATGTTTCATCCAATGCTCTGAAAAACAGAATAAGTCATAATTAAATTTGTTTGCAAACAGAGAAAGTACATCAATTTTATTATTCAAACATTGAACATTCAAATGGAAGATACTTAGATTAATGTTATCATCAGTGTCAGTATTAGAATTAATTCTTCTTGGTGTTGTTGATCCATTGTTTTTTAAGTTGTTGCTTGCTGTTGTTGACGCCGGTGAAAAAATCGATTGATCCGTGTACCTTCAGGCCAAAGTTCTGGATTCATAGCCTGCTCCCGATTACTTGCGTTGACAATCACTTTGAAGGAGGTGTAGTGTGCATATTTAGACTTGAGTTTCTCAATATTTACTTCAGGAAAGAAGTCTTTAAGATACGTTTGAAGATCTTCAATTTTTGTGTCAGAGTGTAAATTATACACGTGTAGGAATGCTAATTTATTTGCCCCACGCAAATTCACACCTTGTTTTGTAAGCATTTTACCAACTATTGGACCATTATGTGGTTTATTTTTTTTAACATAGTTTATTTGGGAATCTTCATTCAGTGTAGAATTATCTACATGTACATTACTTTCATGTTTGGATTTTTGGCTAGTGTCAAAATTGTTTGTCTCTAGCGACCTTGAGTTAGAATTATTATTATTAATTTGTTGTTGTTAGAGTGAATAATATTAGATGGCGGTGGTTGGTCTTTCTTGGAGTATTTTTTAGTAGTAGTATTATTTGTTAAGTTTTTGTTATTATTATTATTTAATAATTGAATAATTAATTCTTGGTCATTTAGCCTTTTTTCACACTGTGTATTAAGTTTGTTAATTAGATTCATTTTATCCTTCAGAAGATTATGTTCCACACTACGAGCTGAACATGTGGCACATTCTCTGCTGATATCACCAGCATCAAAAAATGTTTCTTCCGCTGCTTTTGTTTTGTTTAACAAAGATTTAAACACGTCATTATTTTTATGTATTTCTGGAACATTACCATGAATTATCATGTCGATTAATTCCATTTTCTTGAGTTTATTTAACTCATTAATAAGCACAGATTTATCACCAAGTACACCAATTTCCGCCATCTTCAAATTAACCCATCGCCGACCTTGACTTCAGGATTGCTGATGAACGTCAACTCCGAGGCTTCTCCTGAAATTCACTTTTTTTGGGCTGCTGATTCCAAATCCTCCCCCAGGGTACTTGGTGCACCGAAACCTGGACATCGACGTAATCCATAGGAGTTTTCGTGTAACATGATACGATTTTCGGGTGAGAAGTCTCGTTTCATTTGAGAGTGAATTTCAGCAAAAGCCTCGGAGATGACGTTCATCAGCAATCCTGAGCTAAAAATTACCAACCTTCGATGCAAGGTTAAAAATTATTACAATTTATCAGTACAAATGTAGTTTGTCAAAATGTGTCAAAATGTTTCCTGTAAAATTGTAAAAATTCAATGAAACACTTGTAACTTACGTTTTTGACGTAATTGTAAGAAAATGACAGTTGTAAATAATTGTAATTGTAGTTTTATGAAACAGGGTCCTGCACTTGTGCATTAATTCACGTCCGCAGATATATATATATATATATATATTTTGTAGGTACATTGTTCTAACAAAGTAGGTAATCGGCCTAACATATTTTACTCGAATCGATGAAAACGAGTGATTGGAAAGCACGCAAAAAACCGAAATGAATTAATGCACATGTGAGATTATAACTATAAGAGATCATTGTATAACATGTCATTAAATATTTTATCATTTACAAATTAAATCTTAAATTGTTTATACTACACCAAAATCGATGTTTAAAACATGCAAAAACACAAGATAAAACACAGTAAAGCAGTAAAGGTTGCTAAGCAAGGTAATCATTTTATTTGTAATTCTTAAAAATAAAAACATTACAATTTTATTTCAAATAAATGTAAAACGTACAAGAATAATAATCATTATTTGATATAGAGATACCAGCACATTCAATCTCCTTGTTCCCCTTCATCATCTAAACTTGCTCTGTGCATTGGTATATACTTTTAAAACACTCTATAAATTGATACTTTGTCCGGAGTCCGGACGTAACGAAAGAAGCAAATTTTCAGATATACGCAAATCTCACCTTTCATTTCATGTCTTCTGCATATAAACCAAATACATCAAAAATAGCAACCACCTGGAAAATAATATAATTTCTACTGACATCTGACAAAACTGTTATAAGTCCACTACTTTCAAAAACAAGAAAGTTATATCAGTGATCTGGACGAAAAATTTATGAAGGGCTTCCTATGAGAAAACTTAAGATTTTTTAGCTTCATAACCCTTGTTTACTCCTTTCAAAACGCCTACAGCATTTTAAAGGAAGCTAAATCCTCTCCGTTCTTGATTTTCAACATTGCTTGCAATTTTGAATATTATATAAGTATGTCGCAGGCTTTATTATAATATCAGTCGTTATATAAAGCGCCCACGCGACATACAATTTCAATGTCAAATCATTTTATTATACAATATGCCGAGACTTTTAGTTAAGGTGTGAGTATACTTAACTCTCAGAGGGTCGTTCGTAGTTTACTAATAACTCATTTTAAGTAGGTACGTTTTAGAAAAAAAAAGTTAAATAGAAAAGTTATTCAGAATCTATATACCGGGCGGAACAACATACATGTGTACATAGGCGATTAGCATTGCATTTCACATTTATGCAGATTCCTGCTCCCCATTTCCATGTAGAAATATGGGCAAGGTATCAATCGAAAGGTCAAGTTATTTCACACCGGATGCGACTGATAATTTTCTTCTAAATTACTTTTAAAGAACAATATCAGGTAATTTTAAATTCGATATTTTCAAATCAAATCTTACATTTCTATGGTTACTATACTTGATGTCAGCTTAGAACATAGCGTTGAGTAAAGCCTTGTTCACATAGCTTGTGTCATGTCATGTCTGTGTCATGTCATTATGTTATGTAATTTCTATTGACATAGACATTTTCAGGCTTGGTCACATAGCTTATGTCATGTCATGTCTGTGTCATGTCATTATATACACATTTTGTGTAAAGTATCACAACGGAGAAAATTAATTTGGAGTCGCAGGCATTTACTAATGGAAAATAAGATAAATTTGTATTAGTAAATTTACAAGAAACATTTTAATAAAATTGGGAATGGTATATTTTAAATTGTACTTACTTTTTATTGTTTTTATTATTTTATTATCTTCATAATCAGGTTTTATTTTATCATACAAGCTTTATTCTTAACTTATTGGTAAGTTTTTATCTATATTTATAATAAATGTGTAATTTTGACAGATATAGACATAGACATATAGCAGTGAAAGTTGAGTTCAAATCAACTGTTATGTTATGTCAAAAAAAATAACATACGAGACATACCCTATGTGAACTACTTCATTAGTTTACCGTGTGCTCAACATATTGACATGACACAGACATGACATAAGCTATGTGAACCAAGCCTAAGATAGGACGATGATATGCTTGAATCTGATTGGTCGAGACGAGAGGTGGATTTACACCAGCGAACATTGGAGAGATTCGCGATTTCATTTCCGTTTGACATTTCAAGTTTATATAACCTGAAAATAGTAAAACAACGTGTGTTTCACGACGAAAATGCAACAATTTCGTGTGTTTCTTTTTTACTTCCTTGTTATTTTGACAATTTTTATTCATCTATAGGTAAGTTCGCGCCAAAGTTTAAACTAATAGAATGTTTGGGTGTAGAACGGACTGCATTCACAGTGCCACCTACTATGTTCTAAGCTGAAACAGAGTATAGGTACATTAACATTTCAAATGTGCTACAATAAAAATTTTTTGTGCTCAATCCGTTCACGAGATATTCAAAGTTAAATTATGAGGGGCCAATGACATGCTCAACCCCCCCACCCCCCAGTTATAATTTTTAAAATTTTGTTTCACATTTGTTTTGGGTTGAATTGTGCCGTATAATAAAAATTTTGTGCTCCTTCTAGTAAGTGTAGAAAGTGTATCTTAATAGGTGGGGCCAGTGACATGGTCAGCCCCCCCACCTCAACTATTTAAAACTTTCTCGTCGCTATTATTTTGTGCTGGTTTTGTGCTGAATTGTGCTGTATAACAAAAATTTTGTGCTCCTTATATAAGGTTAAAAATGAGCATAGAAATATGAGGGGCCATTGACATGAGACATGATCAGCCCCCCTCAACTTAATTATTTTTAAATAACTTTTTTACTGTTATATTGTGCTCGTTTTGTGCTGAATTGTGCAGCAATAAAAATATTTTGTGCTCAACCCGTATACGAGATATTTAAAGTTAAATTATGAGGGGCCAATGACATGCCTCAAAGTTATAATTTAAAAAAATTAATTTCTTGATTGTTTTGTACTGAATTATGCCGTATAACAAAAATTTTAAAAGTGTCTTTTAATTTTTAATGGCTGTCAAGTTGACTGTCCCATTTAAATATTTATATAAAATAATTTAAACATATTTTTTGCGCTGCTATAATTTAACCGTAATTCAGAGAATAAAAAATTTGGGAAGACTAAGTTGACACTAGCACTTGCCTTTCCTTTAAAAAAAAGTATATAAAATTTTCTTCATTATTTGGATTAGTGATGCACAAAACAAGATTTCTTGTCTTGCTCAGTTATTTCTTGTCTTGTCTTGCTTAGCAAGACAAGAAATGAACTTACTTCTTGTCTTGCAAATTTCTTGCTGCCCTAATTCTTGTCTTGCTAGCAAGACTCTTGTTAATTTCTTGTTCTTGCTAATATGGGGATTCCCCAGTTATTCGGGAGACCGCGCATGCTTGCCTACGTGTCTATGCCTGCTTTTCAAGCGATTTGCAGCTGTAAGTGTTAGTGACCAAGAAGCTAAGTAGTGTATGCTGTCGTGCTGTCGATGTCAAGTGAGGCATTTACTTAATAAATAGGTATGGATGCAGAGGAAAATTACGATTCCCCACCGGAACCTTTCGAAGACAGTGGTAGCGAGTACGTACCAAGTAATGCGAGTACTGAGAGTGTTGAAACTGAAAGTAATAGACATAAGAGAGCATGTAACGATATAAACACTTCTTTAAACAGGTGAATACCATTATGCTTAACCTATTTTAGTTCTATTATTTACTTTCATATTAAGCTGTTAATTAAGAATTCGCAATGAAAGGGTATAAGAACGAGAAATTATATTAATTTAGAGTAAATAAAAATACAGTACAGACGCAGAAAAAAATATTTTTATTTTATAATTTTGTAGGAAGAAAAAGAAAGTTAAGACAAAGGAAAAACTAAATGATTATTATATTATTGAAGACACAAATATAATAAAAGATAAGATTGCTACATGTAGGCTATGCAAAGATGAAGGAAAAATTGTAACTTTAAAAATGAAAAATATAAACAATTCAGGCCTAAAGAGACATTTACAGGCAAAACATACGGCAAATTTAAAAAAAATTTACCCTGAAAGTTCTGAAACAGCACCTGCACCTGCTTCAACTTCAACATCTTTTCAAGGAATGAAACAACAAACTATAGTTAGCATGTTTCAAGATATTGCAGAAAACAAGGTATGAAGATAAAAGTTATTAGAAAAATGAAAATGAACTGTGATTTTTTGCCCATGTCTTAATTTACGAGGAAACAAATTAAATTTTACACATTACTTAATTTTTATACTACAAAAATTACTATAATTTTCGGATTATTGTCAGGGTAAAAAACCAGTTATAACAAAAATAAATTTAATGTAAAAATTGTCAGTAGTAAATTAGACGTAACTGTCATGTTTATTTTTTGAATATATCTTAGTAAAATGCGTAAAATAGTATTCACTCACAATACGTTAGAAAATTGGTTTTTCTTCATTAGTGTGGCTTTGAGCACTTGCTACGCTTTTTTTAATCAAACAGTCACAGCCTACTCATTCAATAAAAGATCACTTTTCAAAATTATTATACTGTATACTATTGTGTATGTTATCGTATTGTTTTTTTTTCCAGGACAAAAATGTTTTTAACCAAAAGGAATTTGATAACTATTTAATAAATTTTGTTGTTAATAAGTACTTACCTTTTAATTTCTTTGAAGATGATAGTTGTAAAAATCTTTTTTTATACTTAAACAAAAATGCGATATTGCCAAAAAGAAATACATTGCGTCATGAAATTTTGAAGAAATTTGAAGAAATGCAAGAAATTGTAAAGAACATACTTGTTGAAAATAGTTCGAAACTATCATTTACAATAGACAGTTGGACTTCAATTAGAAATCAGTCATATTACGGCGTTACTTGTCATTTTATAAATAATTCGTGGCAGATGAAATCATTAGTATTAGATTTTGTTCCTGCCAAAGGCAATCATGACGGCGAATACATGGCAACGTTGTTTTTCGATATACTGAAACAGTATAACATAATAGACAAATTACAAGGTGTAACTACAGATAATGCATCTGTTAATTTTACATTCATGCGGCACCTAAAATCAAAAATTAGTTCTGATTCTGATTTTGATATCGAAAATAGGCACTTTATTTGTTTTGCACATGTGTTAAACTTAGCCGTCCAAGATCTTATGAAAATTATAAATGTTGACTACTACGGAGATGACCTTCATCAGCTTAATGATGAAGAATATAGCTCTGATGAAGATCTAGAAGATTCTGCAGCGATTGAACATTTGCATACAAAATTTGTTACAAAAACCAGAATTTTATTAAAAAAAATTAAAAAATCTGAACAACAACAAAACAAATTCAGTACTTGTTGTGACAAGGTGAAATTTGAAATGCTCAGTTGGGCTCTTAAATATAAAATTCCATTAAATATATTATGTGATACAAACAAAGATCTGGCTCAATACAGGAATGATGAGCACACATGGAATTTATTACAACGGATTTTAAAATATCTGACACCATTTAAAACATTATCTGACAAACTCGGTGGAGACAAATACTGCACTTTATCTATGGTTGTAGTAGGTATAAATTTATTGATTGACAAATTGGAAATGTGGTCTTTTGAACTAAATGAAAAAACAAATATAAATGAATGACAAAAAAATTATTACGGCGTTATTAGCAGCTAGAGACAAAATACTGAAACATTATAAGAAGACCAATCGGATATATTGTGTAGTTTTGTTGTTGGATCCACGACATAAAAAAGAAGCATTTTCTTTAACACACTGGGGAAAAGAGTTAGAAAAAACCGCTGTAAAAAAGTTTGAAGAATATTTTAAAAACAATTATTTTATTGCAAAGGAAACCACAGCACCTAATTCCACATCCAGTTCAGAAGAGAAGAATTATAGCATTTGTAATGACGAAGACTTAAATTTTGGTCAGATATTTAATCAATTGACACCAGAAACATCTTCCACTTTTGAATGGAAACAAGAACTGGATGATTATTTCACCACTAAACGTGCCGATGAAAGTACAAATATTCTTGAATGGTGGAATAAACATGAGTATATGTATCCCATGTTGTCCAGAATGGCAAGAGACATATTTAGTACAACAGCAACCTCTGTTCCATCGGAAAGAGTTTTTTCAAAAGCTTCACTTATTATACACAAACATCGAAATCGGTTAAATTCCGAATCAGCAAGAAGCCTAATTTGCTTAAATTCATGGAACACTGTGATGAAAAGTGGCTAGAGAGAGGGCTAGAGACTGTTAATGTCTTATTAGTTTTTTTAATTTTTGTGATTTATATGTACCTACATAAGATTATTATTTACTATACTTTTGTACCAGTTTTTTGTTGTTTTCTGTACAACAATTACCTACTCATTGTTTGTTTATTTAAATAAATAATTAATTTAATTGAATTTTAGTCAATTTTATTAAATAAAAATACCTATTACTAAATTTTCATTTTGTTTTAACTTCAGTTTTGGAATTGTAAACAAAATATTAAAATAATTATAACAAGAATTCTTGCTTCTTGCAACAAGAAATCTTGTTCTTGTTCATGTCAATCTTGTCTTGTCTTGTTTCTTGCATGGCTACTTCTTGTCTTGTTCTTGCTGCAAGAACAAGACAAGAACAAGAAAATTAAAAACAAGAACAAGAAAACCGTGAAACACTAATTTGGATAGTAGTTCGTATGCGTTCTATTACGCATTAATATAATTTTTTGCGCTTTCAGAAGTAGTCAAAGTAATTATTTATAATAATTCATTTATACTGTGATTATATCAATATTCATTTCGCTCTTATGCTCCGCTAATAATTTTTTGGCGTTACCCGTATGCGATCAAAACGAATAAGTGCTTATTGCAAGTTTTAATTATCTAGATAAACGGTAAGTTTGTTTACAAAATTGTTGTTGGAGGCTTAACGTAGGAACAACTGCTAATAAGTATTATGTAATCCATTTTTTATAATCTGACTTAAAAACTATTTTACTTTTATTTTTATCAAAACTTTGTTATGAACTCAAAAATGATTTCGTCATAATGCGTAATGAGAAATCCAATAAAAGTATGTTATTCAATGAGAGGTAAATGATGGGATATGGGAATTTAAGTTTACTGTACGAGATACAGGTAAGTCTTATATACATTCAAAATTCGAATAAATGAATTGCAATTTTAAACTTGGGTAGAATAATATTTATTATGCTCGTACTGTTTTTACCTACGACGTTGCTTACGTGTTTATTTAATGAGGTAACATGTTAATGACCTGTAAGATTGTCTTTTATAATAACGAAACTCGCCTACGGCTTATGAAGTAAACTTATATTCTCTTTTGTAATGTCCATCGTTTCACATTAAATGAATACCATCATCATCGTGACCATAATTTTAGAAAATTTCTTAAATTATTTATTATACATATTACTTACTTAAGACTGCGTTTAAAGCCCTCTATGAAAAAGCGTGGCCAATTTTTGAACAAACCAGAGTTTCAAACCATCTATGAAAACACATCGCCACCATTCCCTAATGGGGTAGGGCTATTTACCTAAAGATGTCACCGTAGTAAGACAGCACATCAGTCAGGTAGTACGACCCGCGTAGGGTAGGTAAGGTGAAGGGGCAAGGGATGTACACCAGATGGGAAAGAACCGAAAGAACGCATTGCACCATGCACACAACACAATAATTCTATTCGGCTTCACAAATTCACGGACGGTGATTTCATGCCTGTTTCCATACTTACCCAAATAGTCTGAATAATATTTTTAGAATGATGTAAACTGTACTGTACATAGGAGTAAAGAAAATAATTTCATATTTATTAATAAAGCAAAATATTTTAATTTCAATTAAAGTCTACAAAACAATAATAATAAATTATCAGTAAATTTTTCTACAAATATATATTTTAGCCAGTTCTATAATAATATAATAATACAATTTACATAAAAATACAGTACCTACGTAAACAATAATTTTTTTAATGTTTATATTTAGTTGACCTTGGGTTTGATAAAATAATTATGATTTTTTTGTAACATGTGCACGCAAAATGAGCTGAAATGTGCTTATTTAGAGGGAGCAAAACGCATTTTCAAGAAGGGGAGTAGCGATCGTTACACGGAGGGAGCAAAATATCTCAAGGGAGCAAAAACGCGTTTTTAACAAGCACGTTTCCGCTCATTTTTCTGTGCACTCGTTACAAAAATTATCGTATGCACTTCGGGAGGAACGCTTTTGCTCTCTCGGGTGAATTGATAGCACAAGACTGATTCAGTCCTGTGTTGTCAATTCACCCGCGGGAGCAAAATCGAGTTTTCCTCCCTTGGTGCATAATGTACTATTTTCCGTTGATATCTTTAATCGTTGAATAGTGTACGAGTATGTTTGGACGTATGTATAAATTATATCAACAGAATTTTTTTTTTTTATTAAAAAAAGTCAGACATAAAATCCAAAATTGGCGTTCTACTATCAGCTATTTCAGGAAGAATATAATTTAAATAAAAATATTTTAGTTTTGGTAACATTACTTGCTGCCATAAAACTTCATCTTTTTCAACTTTTTCTATGTACATGTCGACATTAATGAAAGAACAATATTCTTTATTATTTATTTGATAAAAGTAATTATGGTTTCTTTTTAACCTTTTTTTTGCTTCAGTATTCAAAGTTTCACTGGTATTACTAAAAAAGAAATGAAAGTTACACCTACAGTTTGTTTATTTAAAGTAGACTCAATTTACACATAGGTATACAGAAAACGATACAAAAGTATTGATTTAAACAATTTCATTATTCAAGATTTGTACTGATAAAATCAATTTGCTGTACTATTTATTTAATGTAAAACTTGAAATTTGTATTAACATAATATCATATTTTGTTGCTACATTAATACCGATTCAAAGTCAAATATTTTAAAAAGAACACCTTTATGTGCAAAAATAAATAAAAATATTACTTTTACTTCTGCGTCAGTAAGAAATAGTATAATAATGATTGGAATATTAGTCTATTTTTAGAAACAAATAATAATCTTAGGGAGGGGATAATTTTTGCCGCTCTCCCTCCTTTCAGTTAATTAAATTAATGTTTTTTCGACTGTTTTTTATTGTAATGTGTAAAAAATACTCGAAATCTTAGTTATACAGCATCTATTTTTCTTACATACCTAACCGACGTTTCGGTTAGCACTGGAACTTTCTTTAGGGTCTAAAATTTACAACAATCATTACAACAATGTATATAAAACAATTACCTAAGAGATTAGGTATATACATTGTTGTAATGATTGTTGTAAATTTTAGACCTTGAAGGTTTAACTGTAAACCGAAACGTCGGTTATGCAAGAAGAATAAATGCTGTATTACTGAGATTTCGAGTATTTTTTACACTTTACACCTTTCAGTAAATTTTATATAGTTGTAGTAGCACAATGCATCTTCAAATATCTATACATAAATTACAAATCTTATAAAAACTTGAAGCTTACAGCAATATAAAAAAAGTGATATTATGTTGGTACACATACTATTTGAAAAAAGAATTTGATTTCTTGAGTTGTAATAAAAAATAAGTAATTTAGAACTTTTAAACTTTTTTTAAGCTTCCACTTAGATTTTGCAACTCTCGACTTTTTATTTTTCTTATTAATTTTGCTTGGAGCAATTAAAGATTTGCGGGCCATATTTAACAATAATAAGCGAAACTTAACTCTTTAACAATGTACAAAACGATATTGTCAAATCAAGATCACAAGTGAAAGTGAAGGTTTTACCCTCGGTTTTTTACCCTTAGCAAGCACCACAATTTATATACCTATACAACTGTTATTTAACCGTTAATCCATGGAAAGGACCTTATTCCAGGTATTGAACAGTAATTGTTTTTCGATAGCAACACTAAAATCAAACTATAAATCAAACTTTAAATCTTGGAAAAACTTCTGTATTTGAATTAGCAGAGTTTTCCCTCAGCAGCACAAACTATAATAATCTTAACAAAACTGTTATTAACCCCGTTAATTTCACGATAAACTTTTAATCCTTTAAATCAAAGTAAATCTTTTAATATTTTATCTTAACATAACTTATTAAGCCCGTTAATTCAAAGAAAAAAATGTCAACTGTCAATCTGTTTGATTTCCTCTACAGTTCGATTTTTCTCCTATAAAACGCTTATAAATATCTCAGTACAAATTGCAGTAAATGAAAATGTTCTCGCTTCAACTAGCTGGAACAAATTTGAACAGCCGGGTCCACTACCATCTACCGCTCTCTTCTTAACCGACCGATATCCTAGTGACAAGAAGCTGAACTATTTACTCGCTAAAATGCATTATGGCGGGCGCTCAGCGCTACATTTTTTTATTCGTACAAATTTCAAAAACTGTTGAATATATACTATTTTTGAAATTATATTTATAAACAATATCATATATTCTTTGTTAGGAGACTAATTTCAATACATTTATTTTTCTAGTACTGGAGAATTTAATTATTGTATTAAAAATTTAAACAATAAACAAAAATGTTATATATAGTGACATAGATATTTAAATACTAAATACAAATTTGAAAACCGGATCCCTTTAAGTGCAATAGTTCTTGAGATTTGTATGCTTGAAATTTTAGTGCACTTCGAACGCAGTCTTAATCCCGAGCCTTTCTACCTTTTCAGGTGTAAGGCATATTACGTATTTTTATTAGTTCTAAGTATTAAGATTTTATTGTTTGAGCCAATAATAAAGTTAAAATAGTTAAATAATTTTTGGGTAACTATTTAACTTTTAATACACGCTAAGCCTTCAACAACAATAGCATAATAGTTATTTATGATTTTTTTTTATCAAAACGTCAGAATTGATATTTTAAAAAAAATATATTTTACAATAATTATTGATAAATGACAATTTTTCTATAAGTAATATTTTTATTTAAAATCAAAGTAAAAGGGTATATGCCTCCATGGGTAGATGCAATTTGACATTCAGCTAATTTTGTTGACAAACAAATTTTTAATTTGTAAGTTTTCACGTTTTATGCAGGTACCTATTTTTTGGGCAAGTAGTTTAATATCATATACAGGTTGGTGGAGATGAAATTCGAACATAGGGAACATACATGACAATCGAACTTTGATGCCAGGTATCTTGATATATTTTGTAGTAGTGTCACAAAACGAAGTAATGTGAATTTGTGTGGCAAAAAGAGTAATCAATAACAGAAATAATAATAAAATCTAAAAGTGCATGTAAACTTTCTCGTTCTGCTCGTACACATACATTATTATGCAAAGAAAATATTTTAATGAAAATAAAAATTTCAAAAATATGACAGGTACTTTGACATTGACAGTACTTATTCCACGTATATCAAGATGCCTAGCATGATAACTCCATTGTCATATATTTACCTATGTTCGCATTTCAACTCCACCAACCTGTATACTAAAAGGCACCAACCTGTATACTAAAAGGCATAGCAACTATACGTTTTTTTGCTCTAAAATTTGTTTGGTTAGTACGATTTTAATGATGATTTTTATTATTTTAATGATTTTAATTTTATACGAAAAAGGCTTATTTTAACTAGTGCTTTTTCTATATTTTATTATTGTAAGGGACACAGTTTGCGTGAGAAGTAATAAAAACTCACTGTTTTTTAACTCCTTAGCAACGGGCATTATACTTTATTCGGTTGTTTTTTTCATTTGACATATAGGTAGAGGATGAATTTGACCATATTTCTATGTATGTTTCAACCCAATATGGGGTATATTAAGAAAGTTATTAAGAAAAAACCGAAAAATGCACGGAACGCAAATGGGAGTATGCCATGGAATTTTTGTTTTCTTTTTATAAAAATAATGTTTTAGTCTAGTGTCAGATTTGACGTTTCCATTTCGAAATTTTATTTGGATTTATCTTTCATATTTGATAAGATACAAGTATTTTGAAAATTTTATTGAGTAGGTATTTAAAGATGGAGCACGCATTATGTTTACATGCTTTTGTATAAATTTGAAATATATTTTTTGAAAATTTTTATTCAATTTAATAATGTATTGTGAAGTTGCATCATGTTGTTATTTATTACTGTCCTATTTATAGTATATTTTGACCCAAATGTAAATGTTCAATTAAAATTATATCAAATTGCCGTGAATAATACTATGTATAATTCCCAGTATTTTAAATTTAACAAAAGTATTAAAATAGGAGTCCCATAATCGGGATTCTTAATTGTACTTGAGTTTGGGTTAAGTTTGAATTTGGCCTGCTCAAGCCGCCCTACTGGGTATTGTATCCTGGATACGCCAGGCCCACCCGGCAGGGGCGCGAACCCCGTGTGCAATGTGTGCGGCGCACACAGACGCCTGGACATTAAAGGCGCCGAAGCGCCTTAAAATTTAAATAAATTATAAACAAAAATCGGAAAAGGTTGCGAAGTACTTAAAAATATTTCAATATCGCCTTTTAGCCCATAGCCCAGTCAAAATCGACACAAAAAATCGCTAAATTCGCAAAGCATGATGTATCTCTGATTTTTTAGTATGTTGTTTGGACCCATTAGGGCTATGTATACCCAAGTTTCCAACTCTCAAAAAGTTGTGGAAAAATTTTTATACACGAAAAACCGCGAAATTTTCGGACTTTTTTCAGATTCTGCTCTATATTTCCTAATCCATGCATTTTTCGCCGAAAACTATTCTATACATTCTTTAAGACCATTAAATTTGTAACAAAATAAGCCCAACCGGAGCTCCATACGTCTAACAGTTTCCGAGATATGGCACTTTGAAAATAGGACAATTTTTCCAAATATTGCTAATTTTATTTTTAGACCTTCTTTGGGCCGAAATTTCGTCGAAACCAGTGATCCTACGACAATTTAATTAGCTTTAAATTAAGCTCAGAGTGGGATCTTTAAGCCTCGTAGTTCTCTCAAAATCTCAAAAAAACCCATATAAGGTAAAATCGCATTTTCCTAGAATTGTACCTAACCACTTTTTTGTTGCATGAAGTGAGATTTCAACATGCAAAACGTATTATGATCATATAGGAGGTATGTAAATTGAATAATGTAGGTAGGTACCCCTCTTCCAACCCTCTCATGGATCTTCACCCCTTCTTTCACGTCACACTATCCGGTTTCTTATCTTATTTGATATTTTGGCTTAATTAACACCCTAAAATTTTATAAAATAATGTATTTTATAGAGAAATGTTCTTAGAATGTAATAAAAGAAACAGGAAGTCGATAATTTTATCCCCTCAGAAGTTACAGCACATTAAACACAATTATTAAAAATTTAAAAATTTCTCAATTTTCTTTAGAAAAATATTTGATATTTTGGCTTAATAAATACCAAAAATTTATTTTTAAAATACTACATTTTATGGAAAAATGTGCGTAGAATTTAATGCGATAAATCGGAAATCGATAACTATCCGTTCAGAAGTTACAGCACATTAAACACAATAATTATTAAAAATTTTAAAATTTCTTTACTTTCTCTCGGAAAAACATTTGATATTTTGGCTTAATAAACGACCTAAATAGTTTTTAAAATAATGTGTCTTATGGAGAAACGTTCGTAGAATTTAATAAAAGCAACCGGAAGTCTATATTTTTATCCGTTCAGAAGTTACAGCTCATTAAACACAATAAATATTAAAAGTATAAAAATTTCTCAATTTTCTCTTGAAGAAACATTTAATATTTTGGCTTAATAAATACCCAATTTTTTTTAATACTGCATCTTATGGAGAAATGTTCATAGAATTTAATGCAAGACACCGAAATTCGATAACTTTATCCGTTCAGAAGTTACAGTACATTAAACACAGCAATTATTAAAAATTTAAAATTTCTTTACTTTCTCTCGGAAAAACATTTGAAATTTAGGCTTAATGAACGACCTACAAAGTTTTTAAAATAATGTATCTTATGGAGAAACATTCGTAGAATTTAATAAAAGCAACCGGAAGTCGATATTTTTATCCGTTCAGAAGTTACAGGTCAATAAACACAATAAATATTACAAATTTAAAAATTTCTCAATTTTCTCTTGAAAAAACATTTGATATTTTGGCTTAATAAATACCCAAAAAAATAATTAAATACTGCATTTTATGGAGAAATGTTCGTAGAATTTAATGTGATAAACCGGAAGTCGATAACTTTATCCGTTTAGAAGTTAGAGCACATTAAACACAATAAATACAAAATATTTGAAAATTTTTCAAAAAAAATAATTGATATTTTGGCGTCATGAATGCCCTAAAAAGTTTTTAAAATAACGAATTTTATAGAGAAATGTTCTTAGAATTTAATAAAAGAAACCGGAAGTCAATATCTTTATCCGTTCAGAAGTTATAGCTCAAAATTACAAAAAAAGCAAAAATTTCTCAACTTTCAATTTTTGGAAAAACTGGCCTATTTTCAAAGTGCCATATCTCGGAAACTATTAGACGTATAGAGCTCCGGTTGGGCTCATTTTGTCACAAATTTAATGGCCTTAAAAAATGTATGGAATAGCATTCGATGAAAAATGCATGGATTAGGAGATATATAGAGCAGAACCTGAAAAAAGTCCGAAAATTTCGCGGTTTTTCGTGTATAAAAATTTTTCCACAACTTTTTGAGAGTTGGAAACTTGGGTATACATAGCCCTAATGGGTCCAAACAACATACTAAAAAATCAGAGATACATCATGCTTTGCGAATTTATTGTCGATTTTGACTGGGCTACCAGTCATCCTAGCTCAAAACAGAGCCTGAGGTCATAATCGAACGGATAAAGATGAAAATTGGCATACATATTTGTTGAAGGATCCTTTTTAATTTGGTAAAGTAAAAGTTGTCAGGACCATGAGGAACCGCCGCCATCTTGAAAAATATGTCACTTTTTGCAGATTTTTATTAATATCTCGTAAACAACGAATTAAATCAAAATTCTGTCTTCAAAATATTGTAGAGCTTGAAATTCCGAGTAAAATGAGTACCCACACTTTACCTTTTTATTGAAAATTAGACTTACAACTCTATTTCAAACAAGCGTTTGCAGCCAGAACGGACCTAGTTTTTTGTTTACTGTTTTTAATCAACTCTAATTTCTGACTGGACAAAGATATCTACATCCGGTTTCCGGAATTAGATTTGCCAGACATTTTTCTATAAAATGTATTATTTTTATAAAAATTAAGGTCCTTAGTTAAGACCGAAATTAAATATTTTGTTTCGAAGGGGAAGCAGTGAAATTGTAATTTTTTCAACCTGATTGGACAAAGATATTGACTTCCGGTTTCCTGCATTAGATTCCTCAAACATTTTTCTATAAGACAAATTATTTTCAAAATAGTTAAAGGCCTTAGTTATGGCCGGAATTTAATGTTTTGTTTCGGAGGGGAAGCAGTGAAATTGTAATTTTTTCTTTGATTACTGTTTTTAATCTACTCTAATTTCTGACTGGACAAAGATATTGACTTCCGGTTTCCGGCATTGGATTCCTCAAACATTTTTCTATAAGATGAATTATTTTCAAAATAGTTAAAGGCCTTATTTATGGTCGGAATTTAATGTTTTATTTCGGATGAGAAGCAGTAAAATTGTAGTTTTTGTTTGTTTGTCGGAAGAAAATATCAAAATTCGGCTTGATTTAGACCCCTAATTTAAAAAAAAAAACACCTTATAGAAAAATGTATGAGGAATCTAATGCCGAAAACCGGAAGGCAATATCTTTGTCCAGTCAGAAATTAGAGTTGATTAAATACAGTAAACAAAAAAAACTACAATTTCACTGCTTCCCATCCGAAATAAAACATTAAATTCCGGCCATAACTAAGTCCTTTAACTATTTTGAAAATAATTCATCTTATGATGGCGGCGGTTCCTCATGGTCCTGACAACTTTTACTTTACCAAATTAAAAAGGACCCTTCAACAAATATGTATGCCAATTTTCATTTTTATCAGTTCGATTATGACCTCAAATGCTAGAATGACTGGACTATTTTGTTATAACTTGAATTGGAATCAATTAAATTGTATTTATTATTTTAGTAACTTCGTTTTAAGATTCTTTTTTAACATGAATAGCAGAACACGAGCGAAGTTACAAAATGAAGCGAAGTTTTTGTGTGTGAATTCGTTAAGTTCCACTAGTTTTGTTAAAACATGTATTAGTTGACAACGTATAAAAAATGCATATAAACAAACTTTGTAGGTATTTACTTTATTCTAGCAACAAGCACTGTATGTACTAGTACAGAATATTAAAATTTATCTATACAAATTTGTGGTAATATGTTTAATTTACGTTATGAAATTAATAAAAATATATTGATAGTTTTGGGCAAATTTGAACAAAATTGTAAATTGTGAAAAATGTAGATACAATTTTTAATTGGTAAGGCGCCATCAAAATTTTTTCACACAGGCGCTGCATGCCCCTGGCGCGCACCTGCCACCCGGACAGAGGATTAGGGGACAACCGGACAAGCACGAGACACGGCGCGGACTTATAGACGAACTAGATTGTTATTACACTACTTGTATAAATCTGTTTTTACATAAGTAAGTATAATATTAATTAGCACCTAGGTGTATAAAATGGATTCAATGATCGGCATTTGTTTTAAATTTAACAACCAGGTGAGCACTAACTTTATAAAATTGTTGAAAATGGCAGCCAACGATTTTCGTTTGTTTTTATCTAAAAATTATTGAATCAAATCGAGTTTTATATCAAATCAAAGGGATAAATAGAGGCCAACTAATTAATAAAAATACTTAAAATGGTGACCGACGATTGGCATTTGTTTTTATCAAAAACAATATAAAAGTATGATGTTAAATTAAAGAGCTACATAAGGGCTAATTAATTAATTAAATTAACGTCCTAATATAATATGATTTTACAAGATTTCTTGTGAATTTTATGATCGATCCATATGCCAACCTTCCCCACTAGGTACTATTTCTCAGTATTTTACTGAAAGTTTTAAATGTCAAATTAATATACAAATTTAACAAACGTGCTAAAAATGGCGTCCGATAATCGGGATTTTTATCTATTGTACTTGAGTTTGGGTTGAATAATTTGAGTTTGTCCTGCCCAAGCCGCCCCACTGGGATCTTTATCCTAGATACGCACACTAACTAACAACTGGACAAGCACGAGACACGACGCGGACTAGAGATGATCTAGATTGTTATTGCACTTGTATCAAGTATCAAATCTGTTTTTACAAAAATATGTATGGTATTATAATTAGCACCAAGGGGTACAAAATATGGCTTCTATGATCGGCATATGTTTTTCAATAAAAACTTAACATAAATCATGATTGGTATCAAACTTTTCGTCTAATGTTGCCCAAAATTATGGCTGTTTAATAAGTAAAAATTGCAGTCAGTGAGCGGCATTTGTTTTTCTGAATATTTTTTAAATTATATCGCGATTGATATCAAATTAAAGGTCTTAATAAGGACAAAAATCTACAGTATGCATTAAAATGACTTTTGACAATTTGGCTTTTGTTTTTAGTCGGACGAAAAGCATTTTTTTTAGTTTTCACAAAATTTTGTTATTTTCTTTTTAAAACACTACTATGACTACCTACTTGGTATATTCCAATAATCATATCAAAAGACGTCAGAAAATTTAGTACTTATATTACAGTGAAAATTATTAACATTTTATATTAGCATTTTCCGGTTTTATAGTTTCCTCGGAATTTATCACAAATCCATCGAGTTTGATATATTTTTTTAAACTAAAGGGCTAGATGATAACTACTTTATAAAATTGTTAAAAATGGGGATCGAACATCGACATTTTTTTCGAAAATATTATAGTGTCATATCGAATTTCATACCTCAAATTAAATGGCTAGATAAGGGCTAATTAATAAAATAATTTAAATTGATGGCTGACGATCTGCATTTGTTTTCATCGAATTCGAAGTTTACCAGGATAGGTACAATGTAAATATTAAATTTTCTTATTCAAATGGTAAGTCTAAATGCAAAAGTGGACTTATGTGAGGCACATTCAGGATACGTGGAGCTTGAGCCCCGCGAAGCGGGGCGATCCCCTCTATCCCGCGACAGCGGGTCCTGACGCTATTCTATTCTAAAAATTTTATGGCTTAACTAAAATTTATATTGAAGAAGGAAGATGAATAATTTGAAGTTGTAATTAAATAATTATAATTTCATTATACAATTTTTCTCTAAGTATAAATGTTAAAATCGTTATAATTGAGGCACGAAGTGCCAAATTGTCCCACATTCAGGGTCCGCGGAGCTTAAGCCCGCGAAGCGGGCGAATCCCCCTTGTCGCACGCAGCGGTAGAGTCTGAATGTTAAAATCGTTATAATTGAGGCACGAAGTGTCAAATTGTCCCACATTCAGGGTCCGCGGTGCTTAAGCCCGCGAAGCGGGCGAATCCTTTTGTCGCAGCCGAAGGCCCGCGTAGCGGGGCCTGACGCTAGTTAATATTCTAAGAATCAAATTTATTTAAGACAAAAATAGGTAAATCAGTATACTTACATAATCTAAACATTGTTGTCAAATTTTGTCAACAAATTTATTTTTATTTATACCTTGGCAACGAATTATAGAGGTGTAGAGTAAATGCGAAAGGTAATATTGCAACAGCACACCAAATTACTTCACTAGTGAGGTAATATGTCAAATTACTTCACTCAAATGATAAGAATAATATAATTATTATATCACTGGCGTAGATAACCAAATTTACCTCGTAATTTAAAAAAAACTTGCAATATTCGTTTTGATCGCATTTCGCGGGCTTTTTCGAACAAATTATGTGAATTACTGTTACGGGCAGCGCATAAAATTATTAGCGATGCATAAGGGTGCAATGTATAAAGATATAATCGCATTATAAAATAATTATAAAATTTTCTCTTTTCTCTGTCGTCAAATTAGCTCTGCCAATTTAGAATTTGAATAAAATAAATTTGGCGCAAGCGCAAAATGTCAATTTAAAAAAGGAAAATAGCGCATAGCAAGGACTATCTATTAAATAATAAATAAATAAATAAATAAGGGAAGGCTAATGTCAATCTTCTTAACTATAATAATTACTATGATTACTGCTGAATTAGAGAAGCTCTAAAAATAATATTTGCGGAGCAAAAGAGCGCAATGTACTTAGAATGAAATGAAATTTTGCTGTCAAGTTAGCCCTTCCTAATGGGATTATTAATAAAATAAAACGTACCTATACAAGCGCAAAAATTTATATGAATGCGTAATACGAACTACTATCTAAATAATGAAGAAAATTTTATATATTTTTTTTTAAAGGAAAGGCTAGTGCTAGTGTCAACTTAGTCTTTCCAAATTTTTTATTCTCTGAATTACGGTTAAATTATAGCAGCGCAAAAAATATGTTTAAATTATTTTATGTAAATATTTAAATGGGACAGTCAACTTGAAATTAAAAGACACTTTCAAAAATTTTGTTATACGGCATAATTCAGTACAAAACAATCAAGAAATTTTTTTTTTAAATTATAACTTTGAGGCATGTCACTGACCCCTCATAATTTAACTTTAAATATCTCGTATACGGGTTGAGCACAAAATATTTTTATTGCTTCACAATTCAGTACAATATAATAGTAAAAAAATTATTTAAAAATAATTAAGTTGAGGGGGGCTGATCATGTCAATGGCCCCTCATATTTCTATGCTCATTTTTACCTTCCGCTTACCTGTAAAGGAAGGTATTGGAATCATGCAAAAAATCGGGTGGTGAATTTTTAGTGGATGAGCACGAATTAGGGTCCTTACAACTCATTTTTGATAGTTTCACGATGATGTCTGTGTGTATGTGTGTGTGTATGTGTGTGTGTGTGTGTGTGTGTGTGTGTGTGTGTGTGTGTGTGTGTGTGTGTGTGTGTGTGTGTGTGTGTGTGTGTGTGTGTGTGTGTGTGTGTGTGTGTGTGTGTGTGGTCAAGGGGTGTTAGTCGCATAACTCAAATACGAATTACCCGAAAATTTTGATATTTGGTATTTAACATTTGTATATAAATTGGAAGAGCTCCGTAGATTTTGGTACAAATATCTTCATCGGAAGTGATATTTTTTGAAGATTGAAAATTTATAAAATAAAATAAATAATATATTAAACTAAGCTGATTAGATTTGTGAAATATATAATTTATTACCTAATTAAAGCATAATATTTGATTTGGTTAAATACGAGGTTAAATAATAATACTTCAATGTCAAGGCGAGAGGTATTGTAACGGCCACGTCAGATTTTTTCAAATGGGAATATACATATTTTTTAGGTCTATCCGATAGAGTATTTTTTTCTGAATTCAACCATGTATTCGTTTTATATCCTTACATAATAAAAATATTGAGAAAAATTCAGTTGAAATTTAAATAATTTATAATTTTTACCTTCCGCTTACCTGTAAAGGAAGGTATTGGAATCATGCAAAAAATCGGGTAGTGAGTTTTTAGTGGATGAGCACGAATTAGGGTCCTTACAACTCATTTTTGATAGTTTCCCGATTATGTCTGTATGTATGTGTGTGTGTGTGTGTGCGTGTGTGTGTGTTTTGATATTTTGTATTTTACAATTGTATAAGAATAGGAAGAGCTCATTAGATTTTGGTACAAATATCTTTACCGGAAGTGATATTTTTTGAAGATTGAAAAGATTAAGTGTCAAAAATGTCTATAAATTTGGAAAAATATAGTATTTATTTGTAATAAGAATAAGAGGAAAAGTTATTTGCAACTTACGTTATAAAAAAATTGTCTTTATCTGGTAGCATTAAAGAACTGCAGTAAAATTTAAAAAATAAATTTATCAATTAAAACGTTGATATCTTGTAATCCATGATCGGTTGATTTTTGTTTCTGCGTAAAAAATATTGACAGGTGAGACGGGTGACAAGTTGGCATACTAGCGTTATATAAGTCCTAAGTAAGATATTAAATGTATAGTAATTGAACGGAGGATGGCTTCAACACAGCAGAGTTTTCCTGTGAATGAATCTTTTTATTCAGGTGATGCAAATTTCTGTGTTTGAATATTTTAGATTTTTATTTGTATATTTTAAATGGGCACCGGATTGTACGTATACATTTCTGTTTAAATCTAGATAAGGCGGAAGGTTGTGTGATGGCCACGTCAGATTTTTAACCTTATATGAGGAGCACAAAATTTTTGTTATACAGCACAATTCAGCACAAAATAATAGCGACGAGAAAGTTTTAAAAAGTTGAGGTGGGGGGGCTGACCATGACCATGTCTCTGGCCCCTCCTATTAAGATACACTTTCTACACTTACTAGAAGGAGCACAAAATTTTTATTATACGGCACAATTCAGCACAAAACGAGCACAAAACAATTGTGAAATAAAATTTTAAAAATTATAACTTGGGGGGGCTGAGCATGTCATTGGCCCCTCATAATTTAACTTTGAATATCTCGTGAACGGATTGAGCACAAAATATTTTTATTGCAGCACAATTTAGCACAAAACGAGCATATAATAAAATCAGTAATTTATTTACTTAGGGGGGCTATTGACATGGACCTCATCAACGCCCAGCCCAAACCTCTAAGCCTAAAAATGTGAAATTTGAACAGTACGAGGTCTGGGTATTAAACAACGAGACTGCGCGCGCAGAAGGCGTCCTAGAGGGGCAGGAGGGGAAACGAATGAATCGTTGGATAGCTTGAAGTGTCTACTATTCCGGTACGAAAACACGTTTTTGTCGCTGTAGTAGTATTTTTTCTATAAAAGTTAGAAACGAACGTGTTTTCTTCTCGTGCCGATAACAATGTATATATACTGGCGGGAAAAAAATGAAACACTTTGAAATTCGTGAAATTTCGACCATTTTCAAACCGCTATAACTCGGCGTATTTTCAATCGATTTCAATGAATCTTTGTGGACGAAAAACTTTGAAGTGTCTACTTTAAAGTCATGACTGCCAATTTTAGCGCAACCCCTTCCGCCCCCCCTCCAGCACCCCGGTGAAAAATAATAAATTTTAATTTTAAAAATGTCCAACTTTGACGATGTCTATGGACTTTTAAATATTTTTTTTGACTTGATCCATCAAAAGGGCACTAAAATTCACTCAATTCCCTGTGCAGGACTCAAAGAACGAAGTTCCTACGATCATTTGGAACAAAGTTATGAATTTTTTTTTAAAAGGGCATTTTTTGTTTTTTTGCACATAACTCAGCGACTTTTCAACCATATTAGACGATTCTTTCGGGGAAAAACCAAATTGTGGGTGTACTTTAAGGGGATAATCTCAGATTAGGATGACCTTTTTTCGTACCCTTTAAAACCCGAACAAAAAAACACGTTTTTTCGCAAAAAACGTCTAACTTTGGCGATGTGTACCGAGTTGGAAAAAATTTGTCGACTCGATCCACAGAAAAGGCATTGAAACTTGTTCAATTACCTGACGATTTGGCACAATGTTATGGCCGTTTGAAAAAAGTGCATTTTGTGATTTTTTTACTTATAAGTCGGAAGTTTTTCGGCGAAATTGTTTGTTTTTTTCACGAATGAAATTTTCCTTCAAAATTTCTAATTTTTTAGACAATTTGAGTTGCACAAAATTTCCAATTTTATTTTTAAATAAAGAAATATGTTATTTCTTACTTGGTTACAATGCTTGAAACTGTTTGTTTTGTTCAGTTAATCCTATGGCAACGGGTGGGCGAAAGTAGTGAGTGTAATTACTTTCGCTCACTCGCCCCTTCCATTACGATATTAGAAATAATCTACCATTTATTACATTAAAATTTATATTTATTAAAAACAGGGTGACTTTAGACTAAATGAAAACTGAAAAAAGCAAACATACCTCATCAAGAACGTAATTTACAAACTTCTTCAAATCTTTTATTGAAATATGTGTTACCATAATGAAGAGGGCGCATACTTCGCAATCAATCCATTTAAATAACTGCCTCTGTCACAACTTTTACGTTTTTTGACTGCATCCGCTGACGGAATTTTTCTATCTAATAAAAATACCTTTCTTTTGATTTTTTAGGCAACAGATTAAACGTAGCAGCATAAGCCTCTTTAAATTATGTCTTCTTAAACAATGACATCATTTTCTTGCGCCATATTTTCACAGTTATAATTTATAAAAAATGATTTTCAAGACAGTTACATATATGAACTTTTTTTTGACAATTGCGACTGTTCTTATTTACATGAAACATAACAACGCAATCCGCCGCCTTTGTTACTTCAAATTTCATGCAAGTTTTAATGTTTAAATAATATTCTACTCGTAGGATTGAACAAAACGCTATACAGCACTTGTGAAGAAACGAATTCGCTCACTTTGTGTGCTTTTGCACACTCGGCTGCGCCCCGTGCACAAAACTGCCACATGCGTGAGCGAAATTCTTAGTTTCTTCACTTGTACTGTAATATACTATTTACGAATTTCTCAATATCTCTTAACTCAGACGAGATATCAACTTGATTTTTACATAAAAACCATATTTCTGGGTTTTACCCTAATCAGCCTTTTAAGGGGGGAAATTTAATTTTGGGAGGAAATAATTTTATTTTATGCCCTGTTCACACATGGACACACAGAAGACACACACACGCAACAGTAAAAATTACTGTGTGTGTTCCTTGTGTAATAGAGGCGCCGCTATTTTGTGGCTTCTATGTAAGTAAAGAATAAATCAATTTTGAGGCCACAAACGTTCCACATGTTCGTCATTTTGCTTTTGTTGCCTGTGTGCAGTGGCGGACTGGTAACTTTTGGTCTGGTCGGCTATTTTGTTAGAGGGGCCCGTGGAGAAAAACATGTATATTATTATATATAATATATTCTATATAAATAAAATATACGCAGAAACAGTTGTATTCATATAAATACATAAACAAATTACAAAACAGAAAAATTAGATATTATTATAATGTATATAACCGTTGATAGGCAAGCCCATTACATTTCTGCGTAACGCTGTTTTGGAATCTGAAGTGACAGACCCATCTCCACGCCAGTTCCAACAACTACTATTTCTACCATGAGGAGACGAGTAGGGAAAGGGGGTAGACACAACTCGCACACTAGCTGCTGTAATGTATATTAAATGAATATTAAATAAACATGGCATGATTAGTGATATGATAACAGATTTGTACAGTTTAAAATCTACTGAATCTTATTGTTTTTATTTGTGCTGTTTAACACAGAATTAATAAAGAATAATAATATAATTAATAATTGGATGCAAATTGAATATTTTTTGTAGGTACATTTAGAAGTTTCGTATTTAAATCTCGGCAGTCAAAATACTGTTTATAATATTAGCCCAGTAAAATAAGACAAAAATTTGTTCGAATTCCACAAAAATTAAGGCCGAAGAAGGTCATTTTCATGAAAACGCATAGTTTTCGAGAACATCGTCAAAATATATTTTGACAATTTCCAATTCTTTTAAATAGAGTGAAATTTTATCTCAACACACAAAAATAGCTGCCATTCATTAACGGATTACAATATCGACTACCGGATTTCAGCTTTCAATTTCTTGAGCATTTTTTTAATAAGAAACATTTATTTTAAAATAATTTGAATCTCCAGTTTAAGCACTGTAAAAGAAATTCTTCGATAGAAAATTTTAAAATTTTTCTAAATTTTGTATTTAACCAACTGTATCTAAACCATCGCCTACGTTATTATTCAAGGTCTGGATATACAGGCCGGTTGCTAATAAAACATTGGGGAACATTTGTTGCAAATTTTTGCCGCAATTGGCGCGATTAAGGGAGCCGGTTCCGGTTAATAATAAATCAGTTTTAATATTAAATTAAAATATACGTATCAAAAATATACTCTATATTGTTATTGATTGTGTTATTATCATCATTTTAAAAAATATTTAATTTCAATTTTTAATTCTGACTTTTTAATGCATGATGTGACAGCGATGTGAAAGATTATTTTTTGTTTTAACGTATTTCACAGATAACTTAATTCATAATTCACACTTCCGGTCTTAAACCGGGTCCCTTAAAAGCGCCCTCAATCGACCAAATTGTGCATTCACTTGTCCCTAGCAACGAAATTTGTATTTCCAGGCCTTGAATAATAACGTAGGCGATGGCTAAACCCATAGAGATATTGACTTCCGGTTTTAAAAATTCAATTATTTAGACTTTTTAGAAACATTATTTTTAAACTTTTGGAATCTGTGGCTTAGCCAAAATTTGAAGATTTCCCTCCGAGAAAAATTTGGAAATATTATAGTAATTTTGTCTAAATTTGTATTTAATCAACTGTAACTTCTTAACGAATTAAGATATTTACTTCCGGTTATCAGTTTTAGATTCCTCGAGCATTTTTATATTTGAAACATATTTCATCAAATTAAAAAGTTCTTTGGTTGAGGTTGATCAAACACAAAAATTTTAATAAAATTCTATAATGTCTACATTTCTCTCGAAGATTTCAAATTTTGGCTAACCCACTGCTATCAAAACTATAAAAATAACGTTTAATTAGAAAAATGTATTATTAGTCCAGGCATTTTAGATAATATTTTGGCAAATAGGGGAAAAAAATGATAGACAGCTGAATTTTGGTATATACGCTCATAATGGCTTCTAGTTTAACATACTAAAAGTCCTAAACGATATCGCGTGTGCTTCCATTGCTACGACCTTGTAAAGACCTTGAAAATGAGATTTTTGCGTATAACTCACGAACGGTGACACCAATTAAAAACTTTTTTTACGAAAATGTTGGTAATTTAATGTACTACAAATAGGCCCTTACCAATTTTATCGTCAGTTTATTTATTTCCCTCAAAATCGGGAAAAGGCTAATCACCGTTTTGGAATCGTTGAGAGCCCGAGAATTAGACTTTCGGTTTCAGAAAAATAGCTGCCATTTATGAATGGAATATACTATCGACTTCCGGTTTGCGGCATTTAATTCCTTTTATATTTTTCTATTAGACGTATATATTTTTTAACTTCATCAGGCTTTGGTTTAGTCGGAATTTTAAGTTATTTTAATTTTAGTATATTACTAATTTTTTCATTTATTATGTTTAATCGAGTGTTATTTCTGAACAAATAAAAATACTGACTTCCGGTTTTCGGCATTAGATTCCTTGAACATTTCTCTATCGAATACATTATACTAAAAATGTTGAAACATCTTCGTTTAACCGAAATATAATGATATTCTTTAAGAGAACACAGCGATATTATGGATTTTTTTAAAATTTGTTGTGTTTAAACAAGTCTAATTTCTGAACTAATAAAAATACCGACTTCCGGTTTTCAGCATTCGATTCCTTGAACATTTCTCTATCGAATACATTATACTAAAAATGTTGAAACATCTTCGTTTAGCCGAAATATAATGATATTCTTTAAGAGAACACAGCGATATTATGGATTTTTTAAAAATTTGTTGTGTTTAAACAAGTCTAATTTCTGAACGAATAAAAATACCGACTTCCGGTTTTCAGCATTCGATTCCTTGAACATTTCTCTATCGAATACATTATACTAAAAATGTTGAAACATCTTCGTTTAGCCGAAATATAATGATATTCTTTAAGAGAACACAGCGATATTATGGATTTTTTAAAATTTGTTGTGTTTAAACAAGTCTAATTTCTGAACGAATAAAAATACCGACTTCCGGTTTTCAGCATTCGATTCCTTGAACATTTCTCTATTAAATACATTATACCAAAAATGTTGAAACATCTTCGTTTAGCCGAAATCTAATGATTTTCTTTAAGAGAGCACAGGAAAATTATAGAAGTATTTTTTATTTGTCATGTTTGAACAAGTGTAATTCCTGAACGAATAAAAATACAGACTTCCGGTTTTCAGCATTAGATTCTTTGAACATTTTTCTATTAAATACATTATACTAAAAATGTTAAAACATCTTCGTTTAGCCGAATTACACTTGTTCAAACATGACAAATAAAAAATATTTCTATAATTTTACTGTGCTCTCTTAAAGAAAATCATTAGATTTCGGCTAAACGAAGATGTTTCAACATTTTTGGTATTATGTATTTAATAGAGAAATGTTCAAGGAATCGAATGCTGAAAACCGGAAGTCGGTATTTTTATTCGTTCAGAAATTAGACTTGTTTAAACACAACAAATTTTAAAAAAATCCATAATATCGCTGTGTTCTCTTAAAGAATATCATTATATTTCGGCTAAACGAAGATGTTTCAACATTTTTAGTATAATGTATTCGATAGAGAAATGTTCAAGGAATCTAATGCCGAAAACCGGAAGTCAGTATTTTTATTTGTTCAGAAATAACACTCGATTAAACATAATAAATGAAAAAATTAGTAATATACTAAAATTAAAATAACTTAAAATTCCGGCTAAACCAAAGCCTGATGAAGTTAAAAAATATATACGTCTAATAGAAAAATATAAAAGGAATTAAATGCCGCAAACCGGAAGTCGATAGTATATTCCATTCATAAATGGCAGCTATTTTTCTGAAACCGGAAGTCTAATTCACGGGCTCTCAACGATTCCAAAACGGTGATTAGCCTTTTCCCGATTTTGAGAGAAATAAATAAACTGACGATAAAATTGGTAAGGGCCTTTTTGTATTACATTAAATTACCAACATTTTCGTAAAAAAAGTTTTTAATTGGTGTCACCGTTCGTGAGTTATACGCAAAAATCTCATTTTCAAGGTCTTTACAAGGTCGTAGCAATGGAAGCACACGCGATATCGTTTAGGACTTTTAGTATGTTAAACTAGAAGCCATTATGAGCGTATATACCAAAATTCAGCTGTCTATCATTTTTTTCCCCTATTTTTTTTATAATTCCTGGACTATATGTATACTGCTTAAACAATATTTATGCTATTTATATAAAGTTTTCCTGGATTTTTTTCGAAAAAATTAATTTTAGTATAAAATATAGTTGTTAAAATAAAGTTTTTAGTAATAATTCAATGTAGTCCAGTAATTTTGTCACCTAAAAAGTGGGTTACCTTGCATCAAATGGAGGTAGTTATGATTTTTTGGTATGTTGTATTGATGAAGACCTTATTTATGATAAATCCAGTTTTTGGAACTAAAATAAAGAAATTAGTTTTATTCGTGATACACAAAAAACGGCTGTAACTTTCAAGCATTCAATTCCACAGGTTTTCTACCTACAATAAATTTTTTTATAATTTTCGAGGCCCTAGTTCAGCCGCAGTCCTAATATATAATTTTTTGTTTTAAAAGTGCTTATTAAAATTTTGTGTTCAATCAACCATAATTTCTGAATGAATACTAATATTGACTTCCGGTTTGCAGCATTGAACTTCTTGGACTTTTTTCTATAAGATACGTTGTGTCAAAGGCATCGGTTGAGCTGAAAATTTAAGTTTTTCCCGATAGAATATGTTAAAAATTTTGTTTATTATGTTTAATCAACTATAATTTCTGAACGAATAATGATAGTGACTCGCTTTTAAAAAAATTATATTTTTGAAACAGTTGTCTATAAAATTCTGTAAATCGCGGGTCAATATCTTATTATTATTATTGTACAAGAGGTGGTCTTGCGTCCCTGTACTGCGGCCTTGAGGCCTATTGTACCCTCTGAAGTTAATCCTCGTTGAGGAGTCCCGTTTCTTTGATGAAGTCCAGGATTTCCTTCAATTTAATTCTTTTTGTAGCCTCTAATTGTAGTTTTTTGGCTTCCAGGAGCCTGTGTCTGCTGTTCACAAAAGCTTCACAGTGACATATCAGGTGGAGGGGTGTTTCATCCTCTTCTCCACAGCCTCTGCATATTGGTTCTTCGGTGAGTCCTAGTGTATGCATGTGCTTATTTAGTTCACAGTGTCCCGTTATAAGTCCTGTTAATAATAATTGTGTTATTCTTACTCATTGTCAGTAAGTTTTCCGTCCTTTTTCTGGAAGGTTCATCCAGTAAGACCTTAGCATGTCTCTGACCTGGTGACTCTTTCCAGTGGACTTTGTGCCATTGCCAAAGCAATGTTTTGATCTCCTTCTTGGTCGTTTCGAATGAGACTCCACAAGCTGGTTCTGGTCCTATGTAGGGCAGTTTTGTTCCTTCTTTCGCTAGAAGGTCAGCTCTCCGGTTTCCTTCTATTTCCGAATGCCCGGGTACCCATATTAGTTTTACTTTGCTCCTGGCTCCTAATGCATTTAGTTCATGAATGCAGTTCAGGACTAAGCCTGATCCCGCTTCACATGATCCCAATGCCTTTAGTGCAGCTTGACTATCCGTTACTATGGAGATTTTCCTATCTATGTAGTTGCTCTCCAGTAGTACTTGCACACAAGTAGCGTATACTTCAGCTTGAAATACTGTTGTATTTGTCCCGAGTCCAACCGACAGGTTGTGTCTCAGTCCTCTTACCCCATGTATTCCAGCTTCAGCTCCTTTGGTGGTCTTGGAGCCGTCCGTGAACATTACTATGTCCTCGTTTTTCACCGGGTTATTGTCATGTTCCCATGCATCCCTACCAGGAATTAATATCCTGAAGGTTTTGTCAATGATGTACATTTTATTTACCCGATCTGGTGTCATCTGTAAGATGGGTTGTTTCTCGATCTCTGTAAAGATTGCAGATTCGAGAATTATCTTCTTCTGATAGTATTTTCTGCCTGTATGCTCCACTGATTGCCCTCGCTTTCACCACCAGGTGAAGTGGAGGTAGATTTAGTAAAGTTTCCATGGCAGCTGTTGGTGTAGTTGACATCGCTCCTGTGATTCCTAAACAGGCTAATCGTTGCACTCTGCTTAGTTTATCTTTGCAATGTTTTGTTGAAGTTCTTTGCCACCAGGCAAGGCTGGCGTATTCTATGACTGGCTTGATCATTACAGTGTAAATCCAGTAAGTCATTGCTGGAGACAGACCCCAGTTTTTTCCAAACATTCGCCTGCAGGCCTATAGGGCCCTGATGGCTTTATTTGTCACATTTTTCACGTGTGATTTAAAAGTCAATCCGCTATCTAGTGTTACGCCTAGATATTTGACTTCTTTCGCCATCACTAATGATTTTCCGTACAGGTGTACCTGTTTTAGTCCGTCTAGTTTACGACGTCTTGTGAATGGTACGATTGCGGTTTTTGCTGGATTTACTGACAATCCCTCTTTCTCGCACCACTTATGGACAAAATTCAGGGTTTCCTGCATCATGTTTGATACGGTTTCCTCGAATTTACCTGTTATCAGGATGGTAACATCGTCTGCATAGCCGATGGTTGTGTAACCTGCTTTATTCAGTCCTCGCAGGAGATCGTCCACAACAAGACACCACAGTACAGGGGATAAACCCCCTCCCTGCGGACATCCTCGCGCGGCTCGTACCCCCACGAGCTGATCATTAAGCGAAGTATAGATATCTCTATTTTTCAGCATGTTTGAGATCCATCCACATTCTGTGGGATGTATTCCCCTATTCACTGCTGCTCTTTTTATAGACTCAAAAGAGGCATTATCGAACGCCCCTTCTATGTCCAGAAATGCTCCTAGTGCAACTTCTTTGTCTTTCAGTGTTTTTACTTCCTTGTACGGAGTAATAAGGAAGTATTGTAATCGCGAAAAATTTCGGTTCTCAGATTTTTACGGAAATATCCGTTTTGACCTTTTCTGAATCCATTATGACTAGTTTCGTCGTGACGTCTGTACGTACGTACGTACGTATGTACGTACGGGCGTACGTATGTATGTCGCATAACTCAAATTCGGTTAGACGTAGAAAGTTGAAATTTTGTATTTAGGACTGTTATAGCATCTAGTTGTTCACCTCCTATTTTTGGTTTCAATCTACAAACTGGAAGTAGTAAATTTTAAAAAAATTTCGATAAATATTTAATTTCAGACAAATTTTTAAATTTTAAATGAAAGATTATGTGATTATTACCTACAATCGGTATTTTATAAATATTTTTGTATCTGCTATCATTTAAGAATAATTAAAATATATATTTATAATTTAGTATTTCGGTATCTTGTAGTTCATGATCGATTAACATTTGTTACTACGTAAAATTTAAATGATTATGACATGACAGTGACAATAGTAAAATATGCTTTATATCTTCTTCTGCAGTTTAAATAAAATGACTAACATATATTTGTGAGTATACTAGTATAATAAGTTAAAAGAATTTTTTATATTATTCTACATTTTAGTTATTAAGAAAATTATGAACAAACAAGGCGTACAAGGAAGTCATGTGGTGTCCACGTCAGATTTTTTCCATTCGTCGAACGACTTCGCATATAGCCATTTCGCACGATTTTCCTGATTGATAAGCATACTGGTATTTGTGGAGCGGAATTTCGCTCAGCACGGTATCCCTGATGTGTCTCTCAATCAGTTTTTCCAAAAGTTTGAGAAGGAAAGATGTAAGGCTAATTGGCCGAAACGATTTAGCCTGGGCGTAGGATTCTCGTCCCGGCTTGGGTATAAATACCACTTTTACCTGTCTCCACATCTTTGGTATGTACGCCAGTGTTAAACTAGCCCGTAGCATTGTACCTAGGATGGGCGTCAGTTGTTCTATCCCCTGCTGCAACATAGCTGGTATAATTCCGTCCATTCCTGGAGATTTAAATGGTAAGAACTTTCCTATTGCCCATTTAATTTTTGACTGATTGATTACTTGTTTTGCAAGTTTCCAGTCATCCTTAGTTGCCTTTGTGAAAGAATCTACTAAGTTTTCTTGTTGATTTGTGCAGTCTTATCCCAGGGTAACTGATTCTGGGAAGTGAGTTTGTAGCAGGAGCTCCATTGTCTCTTTTTCCCCCTCAGTGTACACCCCGGTGTCTTTTTTAAGAGAGCCAAGTTTGCTCTCTTTGCCTTTTAACAGAGCTTTTTGAAGTCTAGCACTCTCAGGTGTCTGTTCTAGTTCCTGACAATACTTCCTCCACGAATCTCTTTTAGCTTTCCTTATGGATTTGTTATATTCCGTTAGTTTGGCTCTATAAGCCTCCCAATCTCCAGTTTGTCTGGCTTTGTTGAACAACCTCCTCGTATCAGTTCTCAGACGGGATAGTCCCTCGTGCCACCAAGGCACGTTCCTTGAGGTTCTTTTTTCCTTTTCTGGGCAGCTGATTTCGAAAGCTGTTTTTATTGCGGTACGGAAATTGCTTTCCATAATTTCTAATTCCGCTGAGTTTGTCACCTTTCGAGGGCAATACTCTAACTCAATTTCTATTTGTTGTCTGTAAAGAACCCTAATTAGTTCTTTTTGGATCTCTGTAGGGTACAGGTTTTGGTTTGTCAGATTCTATGTCGAATCTAATGTATCTATGGTCAGAAAGAGACAGCTCTTCTGAGACATGCCAGTTTTTTACCATACTACATGCGTATACGGTACCAACTGTTATATCAATGACCTCCCTTCTTCGGATGTCCACGAAGGTAGGTTCATTGTCCTTATTGGCTAACTCTAAGTTATTTGTAAACAAATAATCAAGAAGTGACTCACCCCGTTTATTGGTCCCAGTACTGCCCCAAACTGCGTGATGTGCATTAGCGTCGCATCCCACTAGGATTTGCCACCCTTGTGTCCAAGCGCGCTCCACCAGTTTCCTGAAGCCTTCTGGTGGTGGGTTGTCTGGTTGGTCGTAGGGCAGGTATGCGGATCCGAGTATTATCTCCCTCACGCTCCCTGCTATCGACACAACCAGTTTTGTGGCTACTACGTCACTGTAACATAAGTCCCATAGCGGTAATACATTTAGCTCAACTTTGAGTAAGATACAGGCTCTGGGTCTAGGTTCTGAAGTATCATAGATGACCCTTTTCCCCTTTCCCCCTAAGCCTTTGATTTCACCTTTATACGTCCAGGGTTCCTGGACTAAAGCCACATCGATATTGTGTTTAGTCATAAATGCACCAAGGGCAGCTGATGCGGCCCTACAGTGATGTAAGTTGATTTGAACAATGCGCAACATTGTATCTTACCTTTATGTAGATGGATGTTGAGGGTCCTCCGAAGACTCCTCAACTTCCATTTCTCCCTTCTCCTCGACCACGTCTTCCTTCTTCTTGGCGAGGGCTTTAAATGTGACCTGTGTGAGGTTCACATAAGGCTTGTGGTTTCACTTGGCCATCTTGTCCCAGGAAGTTTGGTCCATAAGGATAATCAGTTGTTGCCCTTTGGAATCCTCCTTCCTGTCTACTACCCGCTAGTTGATGGTACTGAGCCCTTCGTTCTGGGTGTTTAACCTCTTCAGGATCTTATCCGGTTCCTCCTTGGGTCCCGGTATCCACACCATTGCTCGCACCAGTTTTGGAAGGTCCTTAGCCTCAACGAATCTTAGCTTCGTCCCTTCCACGGGTGTCTCTTGCTGCAACAGCCCGCCAAACCAGTCACGAGTGGCCTGGTCACAGCAGGTTATCCGCAGAGTCCCCTCCCGGTGTCTACAATCTGTGAACTTTGGATGTATGTCCTCGGTGCCGATCGCGTCGATCTTTCCTAGGATCCATCCTTTGATTTTCTTCATGTCGTCCTCCGACAGAGAGATTTCTGGGTCCTCATGCGCAAACGCCATCTTGAACCCAGCAACTGCGTCCTTAAAAGAGTGGGTCTCCGTTACGGTGGTCCCCTTTGCTCTTTTCTGCGGCCTGTTCGGTGTACTGCCATCCGACCGGTGTCGCTTAGGCGTCCCAGTCGCGGTAGTACTCTTTACAGAGGTCGTAGCTTTGGCAGATGATTGCTTTACGCCCTCATTGCTTTTAGCTAGCCTCTGCTTCTTCAACTTTCGGCGTGCGGCGCCGGAAAGCTTTGGCCCTATGGGCTTGGATTCTCCGCTCGATGCGGAGGCTCCTGGTTTGTTGGTAGCTCCCAAGTTCTTCGTTGAGACCTTGGTGCTGTTTTTTGTAATCTGGTCCATAAATGTTCCCACGAGTACCAGGGCTGTGTGGTCACCTGTCCGCTGCCCCGATCTACGCACAGGAAGGCATTCATACAATGGGGTGCGCCCTGTGCCCCAAGGTTGGAACCAGTAATAACTGATCTTCTATTCAGCCATGCATCCCTTCGGCCTGGCTCACTCCACCTTGGGATTTAGGATTTTTATTGAGGTTTTCTCCTCTCGGTTCGGGCGGTGAAGCCAAGACCCCCCGCATTCCACTGTCCGCGAGACATGACCACTGTCAACAGTTGAATACATGCTTTTTTGGATAGACACACCAGGATTGGTAGTCACTATCCGGCAACGTTAACCCCAGTGCAGGCCCTTAGCCACAATATAACAGCTGGGCTGGGGTGTGTGTTGCCTTTAGTCTGGACTCTCCCCCGTGGCCGTCATAAGTCAGGAGTCCACTCCGCGGAGTTTTTACCTCCCGGTAGACCCCCTGGTTACACCAGACAGTGCACGCTGATCATTGGATCTCTCAAGCCCCCCTACCACGCCAAGGCGCAACACTCGAGGGGGGGTCAATATCTTTATACGTTTTGAAATTATACTTGCTTAAACACAATAAACAAAAGAATAAACAAAAATTGTAATATATTTTTTCATATAAATAACATAAATATTGTTTCAACAATATAAATAATTCTGTCCTCGCTTCAAAAGAATTCTGATTTTAAATAATATAAAAAAACAAAATTATTTAAAAAAATCATCAAAATCGGAGCTGTCGAGCTGAGTTATGAGTGCTTTCCAACAACATCTTAATTAGCTCGAGTAGTACAAGAGAGCTAATTACGTTATTGGAATGCACGATACAAAATTTCCTGGACATGAATTAAGGCGCTACACTTGTGCCAAAAATATGGAGAAAAAGGGACCTTGCTATATTACAAACTGATATAGATAAAAAAGATGACTTGATAAAAAATATTTTCTTAGCACTCTCACGAACAATGCAAGGAATCGACTATTTAAAACAAAATTAATAAATATGCAATAATAAGGCCATAATTTGTAATATTAAAATGCATAAATTAATTCTTATTTTCTCTAATTGTTGTCGCAACAATGTTTCGATCAAATAATGCTTCATAATTACTTATAGTAAATTTCAGATTTGTATTTTGAGCAATATAGCTAGAATCGTGAATTCTGATTCTATTGCAGCAATATTGCGTTCAATAAGTTCAATTTTCTCAAAAAATTGTTCATTTTTTTTATTCAACCAGCGGTACCAACTTTATAACCATAACTTTTTTATTTTTATCAAAATACTATCGTGTGTGGTATCAAATTAAAGCTTCCGGGAAAATAATTCTAGTAGAAAAATAAAAATAACATTTAACTGATCGTCAATTTTTTTTATATATAAATTATTCAAATTATATCGAGTTTGTTTAAAGCGCTCGGGGAGATAAGTTTAGTAAAAATGAATTTAGGTACGTGATTTTCAATTGTTTTTCAAAAAAATTGTTCAATTTTTTTTTATTCAACCAGTGGTACCAACTTTATGAACATAACTTATTTTATTCTCATACGTAATATAACAAGTGATATGATTATTATCGGTGATATTCTCGAGTGGAACCGAGCTGTAGATTTCACGAGTCCGAAGGATGTTCTGCTTCGGTTTCACGAGCAATATCTTCGATTAATAATCATATCCCGAGCTTATATTTAATGAGAGAATATAATGAATTTGTAGTGAGTGATGCGCAAGGCGCGCGCAATGAGAACGAGAACGCACCTTAAAGTTGGAAGTTTACTGAACGCAACACATCAGACATCACATCGGGTGTGTTTTAACCTAACCTAAGTAATTTTAGATGTTGTATTAAAAGATTAAAACATTATATTTTATTTGTAATTATAATTACACACACAATTACAATTTGAAGTAAGTATAATACACATGTCTATACCTATATATTTTGCGGTGTGGGTTTGTATCTTGTGTATATGAATACGAATAAACTGTTGAATTAGATACTGTAATATGATTTTCAGGTGTTTCTAGATTATTTCCTCTTAAGGAATTTATAATATTTTGATGATAATTTGATTGGATATTTAAATGACACTGAATTGAATTAGTACCTATTGGAATAACCGGTGATCTTTATTAGTTGCTGTTCAAGTATAAGGCGAGCTCATGTACCTGACGAAGATCACGTGTTCTGTGGGCCCTCGCTGTGATTGGCCTGCGGAATGGGCGGTATTTAAAAATTTTCTTAGGCGGCCTTTGAAATATGGATATTTAGTTCGTTGTTGAACATTGGTTTGTACACAACAAACACATTCACAATAATATATTACATTCTCAATAATCCATTTCATTCTCAATTGTCGTGTCATGCATAAGTGTACTTACCTACCGTAGAGTGGGGTTACTTTGCTTCACATAGGTAACTTTGCTAAGTATGTGGGAAAATTTTTAATTTAATTTTTGTTCTGAATAGGTAGTACCTAAGCGCAGTAGTCTTGCCTTATCTTACTCCTATTAGCTATTCTACTTTGTATGTGACGCTTAGGAGGTTTGTCACATCGCTTGTAGGCTGTAGATGTATTATAAGTAACTCATATATTTTTAGTAAATTTTGAAACCCGATAAACTAAGGTCTGTGGAGGCATTATTATAAATTCTAGAACTTTGTAGTATTTTTTTTTGAAAAAACCAATCATTTTTATCCCTCCAAGTATTTTTTTTAATCAAATTGAATATTTCTATTTTTTATACGAATTTTTAAATAAAGTGATAGACATTCCACTCACAATGTTAAACTTATATTTTTTTTCTTTTTATGCTAACGAATGTTTCCATTTAATTTTATATTATTTTAAAATCATATTTACATCTATTACATGTTAGAAAACCTTTTATATCATTGTAATAATATCAGTTTTGAACTAAGACATGCATCTTTAATATTGGCCAGAAAAAAGGTTAGATATATACTAAGTACCACTTTTTATATATCAAATTAAAGCTCGCATCATCCTTGAGCAAAGTAAGTTTTGCGATATGTTCTTGCATATAGATTTTATAAGCAAATGCAAAGTTACCCCAACGCGGGGTGACTTTGCGTACATGTTTAAAAAATAAAAATAAATATTTCCCTTTAAAATAGTTTTATAATACATAGTGCAATCGATAGCTTAAATATAATTGTACCACATACATTTTTTACCAATTTTTAGGTCTAGCAGTTACGAAATTTAATTGAAATAACCGCCAAATCTAAGCAAAATAACCCCACTCTACGGTACCGTAGATTTTATTAATTCTAGGAAAATTCTAGGAAATGGGATAAAGTAAGGAAAACAATAAATTCTGTAAATTGATTTTATTCCATCAATTAATATACAATCAATTGGGTCACATTTACTCGAGCATCCCATGAGTACACAAATATATTTATGTTTGTACAGTTCATGAATGTAAATCGTAGTAAATATGACCGGGTAATCATTCGTCAATTGCTACTTATAATATTTGTCTACAAATTGTCACATTTACTAAATTATACGCATATATAAACCGTTGGTTAATTTTCATTGACAAACATAGTGGATGTTTATGAAAAATAATTACAGTTTTAGATCGTATATTATAATAAATGTGATAGAAAATTGGATTAGTATTCTCAAAATTCATTCAAAAATAAAAATACCTGTCTCTCCTCTTCTTTTTTTATTGATAATGCTGAAGTCGTTGAGCCGGAGATTCAGATGAAGTGGTGTACCCCAGACCAACAGAAGGCACCCAGTCTGGATGGTTGGGATCGTTCACAGGTCGTTCTGTAATGGAAATACATACACGATATACAATAAATGCTGTAATAATTCCTTTAGAAACTTACTCGTCACAAAATGTTCCGAACAAATTCGGGCATTCTTCATGGCGGAAAGATCCCGACGTATCGCTGACAACCATCGCTGTGGGCGATCAGCTTTCGCTGATTCAAATTGACCTAAACAAAGTCACATTTTGATAAGTTATATGGGTTTGTAGTACTACTTTTCACACAATTTACCTCTTCGATCAGTTTCTGCCGGTATTATACACCCTTCGTCTATGCTTCAACGCTGTCTTACAGCCCACGACACAGCACTTTCCAGAACTGGGCATTGTCAATAACAAAAACAACAAACAACACAAAATTATAACAAAAATTATAATAAAAAAACACCACAAGTAAACGAAATAACAAAAACAATTAACAAACAACAACAAAACAATAAGGAAACCACAAAACTGACAAAAAAGCCGCAGGATCAAACTATCAAGTCGAAACTCAAATAGTAAATGGCGCTTACCTTTTAAAAAAATCTGACGCAGGGCCCACAGAACACGTGACCTAAAATGGCGTTCGTCAGGTGCATGAGCTCGCCTTATATTTGCATTTTGCAAGATGTGTTACCTCAATTTTTTAATTGTTTGACTAATTTAATCGTTACTAGCATCACTCCAACGATTATCACACCTTTTAATAGTCAAGAAATACGAAATTAACTGTCAATACAGAAAAAATGCCCTTAGCAACGGACCAAAACAAGGTGATAATTTCTTTGTTTTTTATCATCGCTGTGATAGACATGTAACTAAGCAGATCTCGATAGGATCTCGATGATGATTGGCGGAAAACAGGCCACGTGATATATGAATTATATTCTCATTAAAATACTATCGTGTGTGATATCAAATTAAAGCTTTAGGGAAAATAATTGTAGTACAAAAATAAAAATAACATATAACCGATCGTCAATTTTTATATTATACATCATTCAATTTATACCGAGTTTGGTGTCAATTTAAAGCTCTAGGGGAGATAAGTTTAGTAAAAATGTAAAAAATGACATTTATGCGATATTCAATTTTTTCTGAAACAATTTTTCAAGTTTCTTCAAGTGTTATCAAAAGTTCTCTGAAGAAAAAATTTTGTCGGAGAATTAATAACAACATTTAAACGATGGTTAGTTGTTTTTACCTACCGCATTATATTCTATAAGGGGAGGTATTGTGAGGAGTAAAAATTTTCGAGTGTGAGTTTTTAGTGAATAAATACGTTTTACAATCCATAGAATACGAATAAAGTATTTTCGAGATGATGTCTGTGCGCGATTTTGTGTGTGTTACAATATTTTGTGGACGATAACTCAAATAATATCAAACATTTAACAACCAAATTTTACATTTAAAGTTTTAATACAAATCTTAAGAATCCAGTTATTTTTTTGTAGCAATCCCCAAACCGGACGTAGTACTTTGCTTAAATATTTCGATAAATAATTAATTTATCATAATATTTTCTATTTCAAATGATGGATTATATTTTTGTCATTTACAAATAGTATTTAAAATTTTTATCTGTACATGATACTATTTAGAAAATAAATTATTGTTAATAATTCAGAGTATGAAACATAAAATTAAAGGCGTTACGAAAGTAAGTTATTAAAACTTATAGTCGGGGAAGTACTGTGCTGGACACAGCAGATTTTTAATTTAATGTCAAAGTGACAGATGGCGGTAGAATTTCCGCTTATTAATTTTAGTTAGCTACTAGCAAAAAATTTCCGAGAATATTTTTATATAACCATGGTTACTATTATTGTAATCAATTCATCCATTGGCTGTTATTTGTGTCATGCGATTTTCACTTGTAATATCATATGTGCATTCATTCTTTCCGGAAGTTTTTTTGAGTGCTTTCCAACAACGTCTTATTTAGCTCGAGTGGTACACGAGAGCTAATTACGTTGTTGGAATGCACGATAAAAAATTTCCTGGACATGAATGAATGCACGAGTGCATATTCGGTAAGAAAATCGCAATGACACGGCCGCTCTATTTTTGAATTCTTTTTATAGAAACTTGAAATATTTACTAAATTTATATTTAACATTAATACATATTCAGGGCCGGATTTAGGTATAAGCTAGACAAGCTTTAGCTTAGGGCATCACATTATGGGGGGCCTCGGGCCGCGGAGATGATCATTCAAAATTATTTATTAAATTATGTTTATAATTATATTAGGTATTATTAAATAATTTATTCCCTAACAAAAATTGTCAAATCAACTCAACGATTCATTTTCTTGATACTTTTGGTATTATTCAATATTATAATAATTCTATGAATTATTAATTCGTTGTTATTGTTAAACAAGAAAATTTTGTTACATCACAAAGTTGTTACTGGAACTTTAACCGGGGTTTTCGGAAGAAATTACAACAATTAATTTTCTTAGAATTATTGTTAAACAAAGTACGAACGGGAACGAGGCAAGGCGAGACCGAACGATTCGAGGCAGTTCGAATGGGAGCGTTTCGTTGCCTCGATTACTCATTGCAACGAAGTTTCGTTAGATCGACAACGAAGACACCCGATCTTCACTTCGTTATTTTCCGAATGAATAGGAAACTCAGTAATACACAGTACGATTAATCTAAATATCTGACACATTAGAACTGTCAAAACTCAATAAAACACGTTTTAATTTCATATCACACTGGAGATAATAATCAATGTATTCTTGTTATAATAATTATATTATGTTGGAAACATGAACAATACGGCAAAACACTACAAATATTTGAAGTATAATAGTTCAATAGTTGTGATGAGAAGGAGAGATAGTGGTTTTTAGCAAGGTTTTAAGGATTAATAAAATAATAAAAATGGTAAATTGTAAAAGATTGATTAAACAAAATGAAGATTTTGGGAGCTGAAGTCAATTAAATAAGAGCCAGTAAACATATAAAACATCCAATGAAATAAATAAACATACTGTCATAATAAAGGTAAGCATATAATAGACGTTCAAATGTGGTTAAAATTAAAAGAATTTCAAGTTAATTATTTTACAGAAATAATTCGTCAAAAGTAGATAAAAGTCAGCTCACACCAGTCATCAGCCAACTAATTTTGTAATGCAATCGTAAGAAAAATGTGAAAAACTATTAATCGTCCAATCAAGGATTAGAGTAACAACACAATAGGACTGCACAATCCAATTAATAACTAATTAAATAGCACATGAAATGTCTAAATACAAAGATGGATCTAATTATAGATCTTTTAAATATCTGGCCAGCGATAATCTGTTTGTAAAATAACAACTCGTTATCTCAAAATCAAAACAGAGTTGTTCGTGACTATACATTCAACTAAGACACATTTTGAGCAAAATTTGTTGGGTTTTCAGTTCCTTAAATTAGTTCTTAAATCTAGTGTGTAGATATCTTTTAGTTTCTGTAAATATGTAAATAACTTTCGGTCTTTGCATTATGCCAGTTGAGTGGGATGTTTTGTATTACTAACAAATTATTAAATTGACTGTTATATATTGCTTGACTGTTGACTGTTAATGTCTTGTCAACGTGTTCTTGATCTTGTGTGACAATTCATCAATAAAAAGAATAGATTATCTTATATCGATTGCTTCTCCAAAAACCTTTCTTATAATTTTTCATAATTCTCTATTAGAACGTTTTTAACTCAGTGCAACCCAACATGGACGGGAACGTCTTCAACACTGGAATATTATAAACTAGAAAATTCAAGAAGAAAATATTCTTGACAGGAATCATAAAAATCACGAAATCTCAAGCTATAAGGAAAATTCATTCACAAAAAAAACATTAATAGAAAAGACATATCTGGAATCAAGTAAACACAGAAACTTTACTTGGCGGCCAAACCTGAAGTTGGCTGCAAACTGTCAGCCCTGTCAGCTGAACAACGCGTTGTGGCCGTTTAAAAAACGAGTTATATTGGACTCAAGAAGGGTTTTGTTAGCATAGATTAGTTTATTTCAAAAAACGGAGTCCTGTTGGACACAAGAAGGGTTTTGTTAGCATAGATTAGTTTATATATTAGCCAGAATCCGATTTTTTTCCGCAGCCATATTTTTTCCAGTTTTGAATATTCCTTTACATGCGTTTTCTGCATCAATCAGATTCCAAATTTGAATTTTCTATGAATGCATTTTTTATGTAAGCATTTTCTTGTCTCTGAATTTTCGTTTGTTTTATGATTCCGGGCAAGAATTTTCTTGTACTTGAATTTTCTAGCTCTAAGTTTTTTAGATTTGAGTAGGCACCCAACATGGACTACTTATTAATTTATCAAAACTGTACAATAGTAAAGCTAGATTCAGATCTATCCAATTATAAGTAAGTAGCTAATAACCAACTAGCGTTTGAAATTGGAATGTTGTGGAAGTGTTGGTTGGTTAATTTAGCACTTATATACTTATAATTGAGAGGTATGAATCTAGCTCAACACTATACGTTTTCTTCATATAAATAATAAATAAGTACTAACATGTCAGCGGAAGAGTGGAACGCTGATGATCAGTATCTACGGAACGACCTAAGCTGCATATTACACAACATTCTTTTTATTTAAATTCTAACGCCAATTTTTTAAAAAAATATGTTCACTTTTTTACTACGAAATCCATAATAAGAAATAGTGTTACAAAATTAAAAATATTACTGTGTTTTAACATGAAATTTTTAGGTTGATAGGTATCTACGTAAGGTAAATAAATAAAATTTTCATTCAAATTTCAATCAAAATAATGTGTTACTGTCTTTCTTTATGATCTTATCCCAAACATTACTGAATTAATTTATATACATGACAAAGTCTAAGATGAAACGCAACAAAAAGTACGACTTTTTAAACAATATTCCACCGAACTTGAAACTAGACACAATGTACTAGACATGTGACAGTATAATGCATGTATTTCTATCAAAAAAACACTTGTTACATCTTGTTCATAAAAGCTGAAGCCAATTATACAGAACCTTATTTACCGTCCTTTTAAAAGGACGCTAATATTATTTTGGTTAAGAAGAATCAATAATAATAATCTTTATTGGATTCTTCCAATGGTGAGGTTCAGTCAGTCAAAAGCTGTTCTTCCATCTAACCGAAACAAGAGTCTCTTATCTATTGTTCAAAGCTGTAGTGATAATAAAACATTATATAATTAATATGAATATATAACAAAATATTTTTAAACAATTAACTGTTTACATACAAACCAATTAATATTTTCATTGTTTATAATATAGGTACACTATTTTATCATCGACTAACGCGATTTTTTAAATTCAGATAGGTAGGTATAGGTACTAGGTGCCTATACAAAAATATTCATAGAGTTCGATTTAAGTTTATTTATAATTATTTATTTTAAATAATATACACAAAATACTTGAATTTATCCTTACCTTGTCCATTATTTCAACATTATTGTTATTAAAATGTAAATCAAATGGTGTTGGTCACAATATGTAATAGTTTGTTATATTTCAATCTGACGCAAATATTAAAAAAAAAAAATTGTTATTTGGTGTCAAAAAGAAAGGATAAAATAACAAATTTATATCTAGCTGTTTTTTTGTTTGTTTTATATTGTGTAAATATATGTAAGTAAAGTACCAAGCCCGGCTGAAAATTTCCAACTTACCGGCATCTGACCCATCTGTTACCGGCATCAAAAATTTTACTGAGCGGTATGTTCACAGATTAACTTGAAAAAATTCTAATTTAAATTAAATGATAAGAGTATGAGTTTAATTTTAAGCTTTAATTAAAACAGTACTTGCAATACATAAGTGTGGAAAGGGCATACGTTTGAAATACTTATTCAACATAAATTAAATTAATAATGCTATTTTTTGACAGCTAGCAGTCTGTGAAAAAATAGCACTTTTAGTGCCCAGGCAATAATAATTATTTTTATGTCTTCCTAGTATGTAATTCTTTGTTTATGTCATAGATTTGAGGTATATAATGTACTACTTTATGCCCTAGGGCCGTAAAGTAATTACCATGGTTACATTGACAACAAATTGAAATTCACGCTTTAAGCAAGGCAATATAATTGGAAAAATTAATAACTGTGTCAAAATCAGCAAAAGTTAGGTTACATTTTTCAAAAGTTTTTATTTACATAACATTTACATTCAAACAAATTAATTATTTTTTTCAGTTATATTAAAGTTACAGTTGTGGAATGTTCCTCTGAACGTTATATTACCTGTAGTATGTTTAGATAGCCCAATATTTGCATTAGTAATTCTATTGCAATCTGAGTCTGCAGACAATGATAATGAGGATAATTCTTGAAAATTAGTTGAAGTGGAAGGCACACCAGCACAGAAGCTCGAGTAGAAGGCACGCCAGCTAACATTTTTGATATATTATTTTTAGAAGAAAGACTGTCTTCCAAATACCCTTCTGCGACGGTTGTACTTTTCCATCCACCGTGTCGCTTCAGGGTAGTCATATTTGCTCCAGCATCCGCCAACAGATTTGCGGATGTTCTTCTCAAGCAATGATCAGTATACATGTTCGGATCTTTTAAATCTAAGTAATTTGCAATGATACTAGGAATTTTGCCAAACGTATTTTTCCCTACAGGTTGTGCAGTACAACGACCATTCCTGTAGGTAAAAAAAAACTATTCACTTTACAACCGCGGCGGTCTTAAGGCCGCATATTCTCTTATCAGCGTTAAGGCTTTTCGACCCTCAACAAAAATTTCGCATCTGGGTTTTCAAATAATCTCCTTTTGGTATACAACCAGAACAACACAGTCGGTAATGTTCTTCATAGAATGATCATAAATCATAACATTTACAACTTAATCCCTCTGGGTAGAATTCTAACATTCAATGTTTTGAAACGAAAACTCCTCAAGAATAAAATCTTTTACTTATGATATGAACAACGCGACTGACGAATATTGAATATACATGTAAAATTAAAATAAGCCACCTATGAAATTATTCAATATATTAATTAGGATAGTAGGTACACCTTTACCATAACCTAGTCAAAAACACCAGTTATTTTTTGTTTATAGGTACCTATTTTAATAAATTGTGTGTTAGATATTTTATAACTATTTTGAGAACACATAATAACAAATTTAAAATCATAATATATTTTTTTTCAAAATCGGCATGAAAATCGTCATTTCCAGACTAATTTGCGGCATGAAAGTAAGATTTTCATGACTAGGCATGAAAATAAAATTTTCATGCCTAGTCTTTTACTTTCAACTTTGTTTACTTGTCATGACAACTTTTTCTAAAATTTGTGACAGCTCTGATGATTTGTCACAGCTCTGATGATTTATGCAAACCTATTTTTTTTATAATTTTAAGCTTAATTGCCGATTTAAAAAAAATAGAATACATCACGCGTCATAAAAATGTCTTTGCTTGACTCGGAGGCTTTGAAGAAATGCTCGGACGCTGCGCATCCTCGCATTCTTCAAACGCCTCCTCGTCTGCAATAAAACATTTTCATGACTTGTAATGTAATATACTATTACTTCTCATATATACCTAGAAGGAAGGTATTTGAGTATTTCTAAAAATCAAGTTGTATAAATGTATATATTTAGCAGTATTTTTAATTAACAAAAAACAGTTTTAATACAAATCGCTATCATCTTCGCAAAAATCATAGTCAAACAAGTACTATCGAGCTTCAAAAATGTATAATATCAAGATCAACATAATTGTACAATTGGGCTTACAAAGCTTATATTTTTGAAACTGTGTAACCTAATTACTTAATCCACAAATTTTTCCAAGTTCTAAGAATTGACTGTTAAATTCGTATAAATTGCAACTGTACTTTGGCAATAATTACACAGTTATACCTAATTACTTAATCCAAAAAAATTTACAAGTTCTAAGAATTGACTGTTAAATTCGTATATATTAATGCCCTAAGGTGTTTTTTTTGTTACTCTATTACTTGTCTTATTATAGTAAAGTGATATTGGTTGTTGTTCTTGATATAAAACGTTTTTGCGAATATTCTTTATTTTATATTCATTATCGTTATATTAGTGTTGTGAACATGGTTAAAACAAAATCATGCAGAAGACGAATGAGAAAACTGCGAGAAATTACGAGCTTAAAAAATGATAAGTTTATATAATTATTATTATTATGTGTAATACCTAATACCATATTTAGTACAGTATAGTTTTCAGTTTAGATTTACTGTTTAAAAAACTGACTATACTTTTTTATTCGAGACTTTCGATTCGACATCGAGATTCTCGAACTGAGATCGAGATCAAGACTAGAGTAAATCTCGTCTCGAAACGAGACAAGGGTACATTAATTATTCTCATCTACTATCGCAGAAAGAAGTACAGTCAGTTATTGAAAATGCTGAATCACTTGTTTAAAATATTTTACGTCACTCGGGGGCGGAAAGCAGTGTTTTCCTCTTGCTAAGGGAGGGAGGGAAGCGAGTTTTTCCTCCCGCGCGGGAGGAAAGCAAGTACGTTCCTCACGCTTGCAAGAAAGGTGATTTCGAGACTGTTTTGCCCCCTCGTGACGTAAAATATTGTGTGTGTCCCGGGAGGGAAGGTTATTCCTCCCTTGGGCGAAGCCGGCGCCCTCGCTCGGGCCGCCGCTTTGCCCGCGGGAGTAATAGCACGCTTCCCAACCTAGGTGCACAAAATACTATTAAAAATAAATCTAAACTGCAAACTTTTATTATGCACATATGGTAGGTAAGTACTAAATTAAGTTTTTAAATTATGAAACATATTGGTGTAGAAATAACAACAATTTATAGCAAATATGAGCTACCTACCTAGTATTTTAGCATATTTTTAAAACTGAACTATAATGGCGTGTTATATCAATATAAATAACAAAAGAAAAAATATATTTCAATATGTTGTAGTTGAGAGCTTTTTCAAGACGTTTATTAACGTGAGACTTTATATTTTGTTTAATCTAATTAAATAATAGGTACAACTTTAATAAATATACCTACCATAATGAATCATATACATTTATATTGTGTTTGCATAATATATATATATATATATATATATATATATATATATATGCAATGCATATATTTCTACATTTCTGTGATTTTTTTTATTAATACCTACAGCTCTCATCCAAATATCATCCGAGATTCAACTACGCCTGAAGATGTTCAAATTGCCGAATCAAATGATGTTGATTCGGAAAATATTTTGAGCCACCAAATAGACGAAGAAAGTAATAACAGTGGAAATTATAGTGACATTGATCTGAATTTCTGAATACTACTGATTCACAGATATCATCTATCGAGGGCTTATCACATTGGAAAAGCGCATAAAACAACATTTGAAAAGTGCATAAATGTAGTTGCATAAGCGCAGAAGTACACATTTGAAAAGCACAATAGTTTTAGGGATTGTACGACAGTTTTTCTACAATATTTTTTGAATTTTTGCCTCTTGCCTAACATTTTTCTGAACTTAACCCCATCATACTAGAAGAGTATTTTTAACAAAAAATTTTAAAACCAGAAAATATTCTTCTTGCCTACTCGAAGACGATCTGGACTAACTTGTTATGGTTAGAAATCTCATTTTCGAAAAATCCACTTATTCAATGTTACGATCTGCGCTTATTCAATGTTTTGATCGGCGCTTATTCAATATAAATTTACTGATTATATTTCTGCGCTTTTCCAACGTTTTAATGACCAAAAATTTATTATTTTAAAATTTTAGTTTTAACAAATAATCAAGTATAATACTTATAATTTTTAAAAAATTGGAATTATATTATTAGTATCTAATTATTAATAAAAATGTAAATGATTACTATGATTTATTCAAAACAATAAATTGTGTTAATGTATTAAATGTAACACATTGACAATTAATCACTTATATTAATTTTCATTCCATTTACAAAACTCCAATACTTTTGTTTTTTGTAGATACTCGTAATAATAATCATGGTTTGTATTTCATTTACAACTCATATGTGTTTTTATGGTTTACACATATTGTTTTAGTTGAATTTTAGTAATGTATATTTTGTTTAAGAGTGCGTTGCTGTATGGCGGAAAGTATACGCAATAATGACATTTTTTTGTCATCATTTTCTCATTTCTTTGAAACAATATACCCCCATAATATACATATTTATAAAGCATATTTTTTTGTTTAGTCAATGAATATATTTTGATTCATTATATGTTGTTGTTGAAGAAATTATAATTTTTATTTTGCCAACTGGATAAAATAATAAGTTTAATTTTATCTCATTGACTAAAGTATGTACAATATGTCACAAATGTAAAATTTCATCTGGATTGATGCACTAGTTTTTGAGAAAATGATGACAAAAAATAAAGTAAAATATTTGTCTTGAATAGCAAGATTTGGCGACAAATAGTTCTCCCTTTCTTACACAGATGTCCACCACATCGGATCGGTAATGCAGCATGGGCATGGACCGTGACCGTGGCAAATTTGAAATGAATCATCCCACATAGCACAAAGTAAATCATAAAGATATCTTTACAATAAATAAGTTACCATAAATAAATAAAGCTGTTTGTGTTATTCATATTTCTGAAATATTTATTATTTTACAATTTTTACTTTAAAAAAATTGTTTATTTGTATAACAGAATATGTATAATACAAAATTCTGAAACTAATATTAAAATATTTAGCGCTTTCATATGAGCAAATTTTTTAACTTCATCTGTATTAATTTTTGATACCGTATAGTTTTCAATCTGAATGTAAGCTATCCTTTTTGATAGTAGAATGCAAATAAGATTTAATCAATTTAAATTTGCTGAAGTAAGTGTCACTCGATATTTTTATTCAAAACTACTACACATATCGATTAAGCCGGCCCTGAATATAACAATAGAGGAAATAAAATGCACGATAAATTGTAACAAATTTATATATTTAATAGAATTTAAAATACATAACAATTGTAGTGAAGGTATTGACAGTACTTCGCTGATCACATACTGCAAATCTACGATTCTGTTACCTTCAATTTTTATCGGTGCTGTTAATTTAGGAACTCTTTCCACCTGCAAAACATGGTCCATTGTGCTAGAATAAATTATATTTAATTAGTAATTTTATACATATTTGTTATACACAGTATTTTAAATGTCGTACATAAAAATATTATACATACTTATTATATTCATCTTGTGACATGAAGGACACGGATGCAGATTCAATAGAATTATTATTAAAACCAACAGCGGAAGTAGACGGTGTTGCGAAGTTGTGTTCCTCAATGGAATCTTTCATATCCGGTAGTGTTGTAGAGACAGAATTCAATTTCATGGTCGCACTATTAGTTTTATAAAAAGAATGAGTTAATATTTTATATTTAAAATCATACCTTATGAAATATTACTGATAAACATACCTGAATTCAGATAAAGAAAAGCGTTGTTTCTGACGTTTGGAAGCCTTATTGCGTTTACGACTTCGAGACGCGCGAATATCACATTTTCTACCCATAATGTAATTGTTCAAATATTACACAAACACAAGTAAAATAAAATTGAAAATATTCTCCAATAAAAACCACATTCAATATTCACGTCTGCACTGTTAGGAAGCACAAAACAGATAGAAATTTGAATTTCTAATAAAATATAACACTTCTTAAAATTAACGGTACACATTGCTAATTATGGAAGGGTTAATCTCCACGCTCCACCCGCTCCCTATTGGCTAATTATTATCTATGCAGGATGTCATTTGTATTGGTCCATTTTTGTTTCTAAACAATACACCGAATATCGCTTATTTCAATGTTTCTTCCATAAGGGGAGGTTTTAGTACTAGGTCAAAATTTTTGAGTATGAACTTTTCATTGGTAAGCAAGTGGATGTCTTTATAATATTTATTTCATCAGGTGTCAAATTTTCTTCTTAAATACCACTCGAGATGATAATTTTTTTAGAAAATTATTGTCGCCCACGGCATCTTATTACAATTTCACTCCATAAAACATCACAGTCACAGATATTAGTTAGAGATCCCTTTAGATTTTTAAATCCTTATAATCTCGTAGGAAATTTTCCGCCCTAACTAATGGTGCTAATAATTATTTCAAATTTTTTCGCTCATAGCTGCAATAAATGATTTTCAAAAAAAAAAAGATTTTTACGTTTAATATATTTTTTCCGTGTACCTACTTATAACTTACGTTTTATACAACATAGCACCGAAATTCTTTTTGTGCTATATTCATGGATCTATTCATATCATAATGATCTCATAATAGTAATTTATGATATGTGTTAAAAGTGATATTTTATGAGTGAGTGGGAAAGTTTGCGAAACGAGGCGAAGCCGAGTGAAGCAACCCCACGAATGACATAAAATCACTTTTAGCATATTATATTATACAATATTTTATCTACGACCTTCTTAGTGTAAACTAAAAATTGAAGAATGATATTTCGGTAGGTAATATTATATTTGTTGATTTATTGATACAAATCGTTAGCAACGTGTTAAAAGTATAAATAAAATAACACTGTGCCATAAATTGACACTTTTAACTTGCTAAGCAACCGTTAAAAGGTCCACTTTTAACAACAGTCGTAGATAAAAGTATTAATTATATTTATACGTTTAAACAATTGAAAAAAATAGAAACTAAAAATAGAATCTACACATGGGATGAAGTGTGCCTGACAATGCACGATTCGGGCCTTCGGATCTCCAACTATACGTGTCGTGAAACTGTTAGAAATAAGTTGCCGTGTACCGACTAAATAAATTCTTAGAAAATATCACCTCTTGGGGTATTACCCTTGTATATTTTGCATAAATTTATGCACACCAAATTAGTCGGTACTATGATTATAATGGCTCAAATTCAAAACTAAACTAACTGTAATTACTGTAAGCCTCTTATAGTATTAAAAATGCAATTAAACCTAACAGGTACAAAGTATCATGTTGAAGTCACCATTGTATTGCATAAAATTGCATGGCACTCAAGTTTACTCTTTATCATCTTGTTATTAGAAATAATAAGAAATGGTAACCACAAACATTGCAGCGTCTAAAAAGTACTTCAAATCAAAAACGAGTTCAATACTATGCAAAAAATTCTGATCTGCTACTGAAGTAAAATAGCGAAAATTCTGATTGAAAATACATTTCACTATATATTTCTTATTGAAAAGATTGAAAATAAAGTACTTTTTAGCCGCTACAATATTTTTGTATTTATCATTTAAAAAAAATTCTAACAACAAATTACATAATCGATTGAGACAAATTTAGGAAATACCTGTATACGAAGAAAAATTATTTATATACATTTACATTAAAATGTTATTTGTTTATAATCATTATTTTGTTGAAATTCAACTTAAAAATTACGTGAACGGTTAAAGATAAATACAAAGTTCTTATTCTAAATTTTTGAATAAAGCTAAGAACAAATAATACGATGCGGACTAAAAGTGTAAAAGTTAGTAGTCTCTTCATTTCGGCAAAATTTCTTCACACAGTCCAACGAGTTGAGCAGATCGGAGATCAGATAGTGAGATAAGCAAAAGCGGTATGTTTACTATGAATCACCTCCCCTGCTCCCCTTGTCAAGCAGTGCTATGATGCAATGTTCGAGTGTTAGGCCATCTATTAGGAATATTTGTATCTTTTTGGAAGTAGTTCTACGTAAGACCGGTACAAATAAATTGGCGCTGACCGGCAAACGTACTCTTAATTTGCTCGGTAAGTACAAAAATGTAAGTATCAATTTAATATCAGCTATATTGAGTTAAATAATTGAATGTTATATTGTAACTGCAACAAATTTTTGTAATTACAAATCTATTACAATTTAAATTAAACAATAATGTTTTGAATTTATTCTGTTATAATATTACACGAATCAGTATCATACAAATTTATATTTGAAACAAGAAGCTGGAGGTTTCAACTTTATACCTGAGCCCTACCCTACCCCCTACCGAGTTTATTGCTTTGAGATTCTCGAAGCTGGAAGCAGAAGACAAGGATGTGAAATAAGTTGCCTAAATATTGGCCCAACGCGCAAAAATACGAACGAATATTATTTGAAAAATTCGCATTTGCGCATCACATAATTCCATTTTTTTCAAGACCGGGTTATTGGATTTTTTATTTTTTGAGCTTCCTCAGCATAATTTTACTAATGCTATTAAATAGTAGAGAGCAATTTTAAATAAAAAAATTATTACAGAAAATATGAGCATCTTTACGCCTTCACTAATAGTACTGATATCTTATTAACAATAACATTATTTAAAATTCTGAGTCTGCCATTTAGTTTATAAAGTATTCAATAATATGTACAATTTTTTAGAAAAGAAACAAAACGTAAAACTAAAACTAAATTTTAGTTTTTTTGACACATGATCTGTCATTATCAGATTATTAAAAGCATTTCTAATAGGAAGACATAAAATATTGTATGCACCACGGGCATCATTGATGTTTATAGCCCTCGGGCGACTTACAAACCCACGGGCCAGAGGCCCTGGGGCTTGTAAACATGTCGCCGTCGGATGAGCATAAACATGATGTTTATGATGCCCTTGATACATAAATAACTATTAATCCGTAAACAATAAAATTGTTGCTATGGAGAATCAATAGAATTTTTTGAAAATGTTGTTCAAGATTAGCATACGAGCGCAGCGAGTGTTCTTAGAGTAACATGTATATAAAATTGCAGTTTACGAACAAGTTTCATTTCGAAAAATTTCCTATCTCTGTATGTCAAACTGACTGTCGATTTAAGATTTAATAAAGGCTATAGTGGAATAAGATAGTCAAAAGTGTCCCCAAGCGAAATGAGCTATGGGTTTAAAAATAATGTTTGGGATTATAAAAAAATCAGATGCGACCACCACCCCCCCTCCCTTAATCATTGCTACAGTCAACTTTTTTTTGTTTTTTAATTATCTCCTGCGTCCAACAAACTTTCGATTTTCGTTAGGCGTCAGTAACGAAAGATAATAAAATTTTCTACTGTAGTTTCATAAAATGTTATTTTGGCGCGAAATTTGAATTTTTACAATTGAAAAAAATCTGACGTGGCCGTTACAATACCTCTCGCCGTGACATTGAAGTATTATTATTTAACCTCGGATTTAACCAAATATTAAGCTTTAATTTAAATAAAATACAACAACACCGTATAACATTTGATATAATAATATAAAATAATAAGAAATTTTAGTTATTTGTTAGTTGTTTGCTAGGTTTTTAAACTCACTCTCGAGAGCACAGATACAATTCAACAGTGGATACGGTTCTTGAGATTACCATCTAAGAGTAAAATCTCGCAACTGAGAGTAACTGTCGATAGTAACTCTGGAGAATTACTCTCAACTTCCTAATGGAATTATAAAGGTTATAAATTATATATTTCACAAATCTAATCAGCTCTTTGTTTAATAGATAATATTATTTTATAAATACCGTATTTACATAACATTATAATGTCCAATTAATATTACCTATACTATATCTAACATTTCAAAAACTGTACACCACATTCCACACATGCCCTACACCACAGAGAAACCTTCTTGCTATAGACATCTGTTTATCTGTCACATTGACAATTTTATTTTTGTTTTCAATTTTTTTTCTATTTTGTGATTCACAAATCGTGGTAGGTAAAATTATATATTTAAAAAATTAATATTTCTTTATTGGTAAAATATATAGCACAAAGTAAAGTGAAATATTGTACAATGTTATTTCTTCTTTCATGTGTTGTATGCCAAATGGTAACAATCGCATTATTTTATACGATTTTTGCAAAAATGTTATTGTGCTTCAAGAAAAGTACCATTTTCGGTTGACAGATTTTTACCAAAATCTTTTCAGCTCTTCTTTAACATGTATAAATGTATAATGCAAAATATTAGAATTTTCTGTTCAGTAGAATTTGATATAATGAATCAGAACGAAAGAACATAGTAGGCGCACATACACACACACAGACACACACAGACACACACACAGACACACACACAGACATCATCGTGAAAATAGTCAAAATAGGTTCTAAAGGTGCTAAAACGTGCTTATTGACAAAAATCTCGACATCGAATTTTTTCACGATCCCTATACCTCTCTAGGCGAGAGGTAAAAACATTAAAATGCGATTATTTCAGTGACCCTGTGAGGTGTTACTCCACAAAAATATATATTGTTTATTTTCTAATTTTTTATTTTGGTCATTTTTTCAGAATTTTCCGAATGGAATCAAATGATCAAAAAAATTAAAAATCGGCTTTTTTGACAAATTTTAACCTTGTGTGAAGAAATACTTGCTTAACATTCTATATTATTTCGGAGTAGCACTTTACTGAAAAAAATCTGATGAAACCAGCACAAAACCTCCAGCCATACTTACTTTATTCTTTTTACTTATTATACAAATATATTAATATATAGGTAGGTACTACTACTCACAAATATATTTTAATCACTTTATTTAAACTGCAGAAGAAGATATAAACGATATATTTTTTTCAAAATTTTCTGAGTGGAGGAACTATACATGGCCGAAAAAATTTAAAATCGTCTTTTCGACATATTTTAAACTTGTTTTTTTACTTTCAGATTAAAAATACATTGTAAATTTTTTTTAGTCATTTTAACGTAAATTCTATACTTCTACAACATAATTTCCTATGTTTATTTGGCAGAAAATTCAAACATTTAAAATACCTCGCGCCTCATATTCTATAAGGAAGATATTGTAATAGGTCAAACTTTTCGAGTGAGTTCTGGTAGATAAGCACGTTTTAGGGTCCCTAGAGTAAGAATTTAATAATTGGTAGTGATGTACTACGGTGGGGTTGCCCTCGTGTCGCCACAGCTGTCTCAGTTTGTGTCATATGTGATGACTCGTGCTGGGAAGGTTGCTGTTTTTAGACACAGAAACTTTTCTCATAAGAATTTAATATTTTTGAGATGATGTCTGTGTGTGTGTGTGTGTGTGCGTTCTTTCGTATGTTAAACTTTTTTAAATTTTTAAGGTTTTAATACGAATCTTAATAACCCAATATAATTTTGGTTTCAATCTACAAACCGGAAGTAGTACTTATTTTTAATTATTTCGATAAATAATTAATTTAAGACAATTTTTTATTTTAAATGGAAGATTTTGTGATTATTATCTACAATCGGTATTTTAAAGAATTTTTCAGTATCTGATATCGTTTAAGAATAATTAAAGTATATAGGTACTTATAATTTAGTATTTCGGTATCTTGTTATCCATGAACGTTTAACATTTGTTACTACGTAAAATTTAAATGACAATTCCACTCATAATTTTTCATCCAATCAAAACACAGTATTTTGCTGAATTGTACCAATCACAGACGAACTACAGTGACAATTTTCACTAGTGAAAATTACACTGACAATTTTCATTAGTAAAAATTGCCGCGAAGCGTTGCTTAGATATTATGTCAGTTGATGATTGTTTTAAAAATACATTACTTTTTTGGAATAAATAAAATAATTCGAGAAATTGTCAAGCCGAATACCATACGTGACTATGATTTTTTGGTAATTTTTGCCGCCTGGTCACTCCTGCTTGTAGCTTTAGAAAATAAACACTCGTGCAACGCACTCGTGTTTATTTTCGACGCAACAAGCAGTCGTGTCCAGACGGCAAAAATTGCCGGCAAAATCATAGTCACTAATGGTATTATATATGAATATTTTTTGACAGATAGTTTAACCAATTATATTGCGTAATGATGACGTCAAATGACGTAATGCAACCAATAGAATTGAAAATGTAAAATGATGTATCTGACAACATAATTTTGTAGATTAGGTTTTATTTTGTTATGTTAGTTACAAAAAATAAATAAATTTATCACATGAAACGTCAAAAATGTTTAGCAAAATGAGTCGTTTTGGTAGTATTTTTAAGAAGAAAAATATTCTTCCTAAATACCATTCGAGATAATAATTTTTTGAGAGAATTTTTGTCTATTCCACGGCAACTTATTGTAATTTCACTCCACAAAACATCATCTGACAATTCCCCTCAACTTCGTTTCGGGAAATTGATAGATGATGTTTTGTGTCGTGAAATTGTTAGAAATAAGTTGCCGTGTAAACGACAAAACAATTCTCAGTAATAATATAACAAGAGAGTGAGAATAAATTGAAAATAATTTGACAGATCTTTCGAAAACTTGTTGTCACGAGCGCCCGTAGGGCTCGAGTGGCTATTGCCACATGGCAACAAGTTTGAGAAAGAATCTGGAGAGTTATTATCTAATTTATCGAACTCTCGAGTTATATTTAATTAGATTATTTTTTGACTGACAAATTTAATTCAAAAAGGGGAACAAAAAAATAGTCGTTTTCTCCTATTTTGATGCTCAATAAATCCGATAGATGTCTCTTAATGCTCCGATTACGATTTTCATTTCAGTCAAATAAAGACAAAACGTTATGCCTAGTGCACACGGAGAAACTTTTTGACATGTTTCCTGGAAAAAGTTTCCGGAAACTTCAAAGTTATAACGGCGCCTAAAAAAATGAGGCGTTTTCAGGAAACATTGTGAAGTGCAACTAACTTCTTATTTGTCAAATCGTCAAATGTGACATGTGATCATAAACATATTTATTGTTTTAAAAAAAATCTCCATTTTCTGGAAACTTTTTTCAGGAAACTTTGTTAAAAGTTTCCCCGTGTGCACTAGGCATTACAAGAACATACATTATGAACATGATTACCAAAGTAATTAACATAATTAACAAAATTAAGTACCTATTTAAATTAGTACAATGAAAAACGCAGTTATTGAATATAACTTCACTGTTTACTGTAAACTTGTATTACTTTTTAGGTTAAGTATTTAGTTTTTTTCTCTTAAATTATTTACTATAGATGAATGATGTTCTTAATTTAATTGTAGGTATGGTTTTATTGAACTGGCAGAATTGTGAACAGTGATTTTAATCAGCTCTTGTTCGCCTACACCAGCCTTTGATAGGTTAGTTTCTGCACTTGATTTGACAGACTGATTTGTGAGTTTTTTATTTATTGAATCCAAACTTGCAGATTCTTTCATCAATTTGGAAATAGAATTGATTCCAACAGTAAGGTTTTTATACCAAAACATCCAGGAGTTTGCCAAGCTGGATTTGGAGTTAGAAACATACGATCAGTTTTCTGTGCGTTTTTCATAAAGACGAACAGAGCAAATATCTGGATTTGTTATATTCGGAGTCATCCATTAACTCATAAAAAGAATGTGTTGAAAAGTTAATATTTATTTGACATTTGCGAAAAAAACAAAAGCTACAAACATTATTCCCGGGAATAATCACAAGAGCTTTATTCCCACTATAACAATAACAGGATTGGTTAAAAGGCGCACACGTGACAAAGAATAAAACATTTCATTGGTTATAAGAAACGTCAAAAAATAATCAAAAAATTATCATCTCTTATGGTATTACCATTACCCCTGATTATGACATGACAGTCACAGTGACAATAGTAAAATATCGTTTTCAGACGACCACTATGGAAACTTGCCATAACTATGTTATAAACTACAATGGAAACAAACAAATAACACAAACTAACATGTTATTCTAACGCACACTTATAACGTAACGCTTCGAGTTACACTATATGACAACAGATGGCGTTACGAGTAAAAATCAATTCAAATAAATGAAAAAATTAGTATATTAATGCAATAAATTGACATTTTGACACAGTCTGTAAATAGACACAAATTTTCATTTTTCAATTTAATAATTATTTATTGGCTAATTGTGTATTCTTTAGTATTTTTGACATTTCAGATTATAGTTGCACAGTTGGTATCGAGGCATAACCTAACTTTTAAACGTCAGTGCTTCAACTTCAACAGTTGTATATAATTTAGTTCAATGAACATTTTTTTAAATATTTTGTGGTCGTCTGAAAAATAGTGTACATAACTCGCTCAAAAGTGAGATAACAGTGCTCGTGAAATTGAACCACTCGGCGCTATGCGCCTCATTCCTCAATTTCACTCGCTTGTTATCTTACACTTTCGATGCTCGTTATGTAATATACTATTATATATTCTTCTGCAGTTTAAATAAAATGACTAAAATATATTTGTGAGTAGTAGTACCTACTTTAATATATTTGTATAATAAGTAAAAAGTAAGTATAACTGGAGGTCTTGTGCTGACCTCATCAGATTTTTTTCATTAAATTCTACAAGTACTACTCCGAAATAATATAGAATGTTAAACAATTAATTTTTCACACGAAAAACAAGGTTGAAATTTGTCAAAAAAGGCGATTTTTAATTTTTTTGACCATTTGGTTCCACTCGGAAAATTCTGAAAAAAATGAACAATATAGAAAAATATTAAATAATCAATATATATTTTTTCTGGAGTAGCACCTCATAGAGTCACTGAAATAATGGCATTTTAATGTTTTTTTGATTTGTAAAAATTCAAATTTCGCGCCAAAAAATCAAATTTTATGAAATTACAGTTGTAGCTAATTTTATTATCTTTCGTTACTGACGCCTAACGAAAGTCGAAAATTTGTTGGATGCAGGGGATAATTAAAAAACAAAAAACACGTTTTTTGACTGTAGAAATGGATGAGGGGTTAATTATTAGTCGCATCTGGTTTTTTCTGATCCCAAACATTATTTTAAAGCCACAGCTCATTTCGCTTGGGGCACTTTTGACCATCTTATTCCGCTACAAATACAAAGTTTTATTAATTAGCTCGCTAATTAATCACCTACAGTCTTTCTATTTAAAGGTATCGATATCGACTCCACGTAGCTCCACACCGCGTTTGTCCTATGTTAATGCATAGAAAGCTCGCAAAAAATACGTAAAAGCAGTCTAGCAATTTCTACAATGCTCACGAAGTTTTATAGATAAAGCTAAATGTCATAAATTTATTTACAGACGAAGAATGCAACTAGGTTTATGCCGAGTTACATTTTATAATAAATATCTTAATAATAAGAAAAAGCATGTAAAAAATTGCTTCAAAGACACTTTTTCATTAATTTTGTATATGAATTTCAAAGATTTTTTCAGAATTCTAACTGGGCATAATCCTAGATTAATTCTTTCACAAAAATCTAGTAGGTACCTGTTTTTCCTTCAAATTTTTAATATGCAATGAGTAAAGCAGAAACTGCTACACCTCTAAACACGCAATATTATGTTACGGAGACGAGACCCTTAAGGTTATTCATGTTTCCATAACTGTCAGTTTAATTATAATACAGATCACTTTTTAGATGGGCGCCACTGTAGTATCTGAATTATCATATTTGTCCAGTGTAAATCATACTCCGACATATATACCGAAACCTGGCGAAGTTGTCTTCGGGAACTTTCGGGTGTCGAAGTAACGCAACATCGATGCAATGAGTTTTCGCTTTGTAATTGTAATTAATAATTGTAATTTAATGTCAAAGTGACAGATGACGAAAAATTTCCGCTTATTAATTTCAGTTAAGTTACATAGGGGTGTATTCTAAACACATTCCGTTACTAGGAAATTATCAAACGGACTCCATTAAAAAATATAATTTTAACGGATCTGTTAAAAATTTCTATTCTGAAGGTCACGTTTTTACGGACCCGTTAAAATAAAAAATTGTAACGGGCTCCGTTTAGGTCTACTATGAACAGAGATGCATATTTCGTTTTGTAAACAGTATTCCTAATAATTGCATAATTATCGTTACATTAATTTTTAATTATATTTCAAAATATTAAGTACAGGCAATTTGAAAGAAATTATATTTTTACTGTTCTATAAATTCTCTTGTATATTATACAGTATTACTTTGACTTAAAATTCTATAATTTACTTATTTTATTTTGACATTATTTTACATCATATTTAAACACTGATTTCGGTTATTTGTTTGTTTTTATGACATGTGTCAAACTTTAAATCTACTGCATGCTGCATTATTTTGTAGATATCATTTTTAATATATACCTACCTGCATACCTGCATTAGGCAATACGAAAATTTAATATTTAAAATAAATAAGTAAGTAGGTAGGTAGGTAAACATGAAATAATTATTGGAATAAAAATTATAAAGTAGGTATTACCAGTATTAGTATTAGGGGTGTATTCTATACACATTCCGTTACTAGGAAATTATCAAACGGACTCCGTTTAAAAATAGAATTTTAACGGATCTGTTAAAAATTTCTATTCTGAAGGGCACGTTTTTACGGATCCGTTAAAATAAATTTTTTTAACGGACTCCGTTTAGGTCTACTATGAACAGAGATACATATTTCGTTTTGTAAACAGTGTTCCCAATAATTGCATAATGGGACCGTTAGCGCAATATTTCTCCCGATAGCTTCGCTAGGGAGCTAATTCCGTTTAACCTTCAAATGACTTTGAAACGTCAAACCTGTGTATACCGTGAGATTTATTTAACGCGAAACATAGTATCTTTCATATCCATGGTTACGAATTTGACAGCAATGTATTAGAGCGTTTCATTTAAAATAGAACATAACAAATGAAATATGTATGTATTTCTAAATATTTTAGATATGAAAAAAGTTGCAAGAAATATAAACATTTAATAGATATTTTTTCAGAATACAATTTATAACAAATTCTCAAATACACGAAATTAATCAGATAGGTACTTGTCTGAGGCTAACATCTGCATTATACCAATGTATCATTTGCACCTTTTCTTCAATAGTAAACCTAATTTTCAACAACACAACACTAATTCACAGGTAATATTTACTTGATAATGACAGCCTATGTTCTATTTTAAATGAATCGCTCTAATACATTGCTGTCAAATTCGTATCCATGGATATGAAAGATCCCATGTTTCACGTTAAATAAAACTCACGGTATGTAAACGAATTAACAAAAGTCAAAATGCGCGAATGCTGTATTGTACACGGAAATGGCAAAAGTAATTCGCGATTTAAAATCCTAAACGACCATAGAAGACAAATTTGGATAAACTCCATTGGAGAAAATAACTTAATATTTTAAAAAATAACTTAATATTTAAAAAAGTTGCTGTCTATAATTGAATTATGAATTAAAATAACTATTCAATTCAAGTAACCTTTCTATTAATTCTGTTTTTGTCCCGATGTTTTGGCACCTCTTTGAAACAATACATTTTTTAACTCTTCGACTTTCCAACTTTGATAATATGACATGGTTATAATAATTGTAGTATTGTCACAGATATTGTTGTATAATTTTCAACAGAGAAGACATAATTACACGCAGTAACATTATACGTACGTCTTCTAATTTTTACTTAAGTATGTATCGTGTAATATATACTTCGGAAACTAGCTCCCTGCTGCCACCTATGCTAAGCTTTGCGGTCACCCCTTAGGGGTGTATTCTAAACACATTCCGTTACTAGGAAATTGTCAAACGGACATAGGGGTGTATTCTGAACACACTCCGTTAACTTTGAACGGACCGTTAAATTTAAACGGACCGTTATCTGATATTTGCTATTCTAAAAGGGTACTCTGTTATATTTTATAACGGAGATCCGGAAACTATCTCCGTTAAAAGTGAATATCTGAACGGATGCTGTTGTAATGCCGTTATGTCAAACGGATGGAATAATTTTGAAGAAAAAAACATTATTAGCTCTTCTCAACGTTTTATAATGAAATAAATACGTAGATAATGAATAAAATCAAGTTATTTAAACATACGTTTAACTAAAAAATAATTATTTTTCTAAAATAAATTTTCACCTATAACCTATAATTTGAATTCTTACGAGATGTAAAACCTCAAATTTTATCTATTTTATATTGGGATCTTCATTAATCAATTAATTTTATTGGTGCTTCAGGAACAGTTTATAGCAAAGGCTGTTGCATTACAAATGATATCTACACAATATGCAGCATGCAGTAAATGTAGATTTAAAGTTTGACACATGTCACGTCATATACACAGACAAGTAACCGAAATCAGTGTTTAAATATGGTATAAAATAATGTCAAAATAAAATAAGTAAATTATACAATTTTGGTTCAAAGAAATATTGTATAATACAGAAGAGAACTTATAGAACAGTAAAAATATAATTCCGTCCAAATTGTCTGCAATATTTTGAAATACAATTAAAAATTAATGTAACGATAATTATGCAATTATTGGGAACACTGTTTACAAAACGAAATATGCATCTCTGTTCATAGTAGGCCTAGGGGTGTATTCTAAACACATTCCGTTACTAGGAAATTATCCAACGGACTCCGTTTAAAAAAATGATTTTAACGGAACCGTTACAAATTTGTATTCAGAAGTAACCATTTTAACGGATCCGTAAAAAATGTTTCGTTAACGGAATCCGTTTATATTATAGTAACTATAGTCACAAATAAATAAATAAATTATGTTAGCTACTGCAAGTGTTCCCAATATTAAGTTTTTTAAAATTATTTATTAGTTTATTTATATGTATAGCTTTTAAAATTTGTAATATAAATTATATTTTCAAATTAGTAATGTTTTAAAATATTATGGGATGTATATATCGGAACATTCATTCATTATTTATTAGTTTATTTATATGTATAGCTTTTAAAATTTGTAATATAAATTATATTTTCAAATTAGTAATGTTTTAAAATATTATGGGATGTATATATCGGAACATACATTCATTTAAATGTATTTTTGAAATAATAAATTTTCATGTTTGGTTGGAAACATTGTACGTCAAAATTATAAACAACACAAATAAATTTTTATCTGTACAACACGTGCATTTATAATAAAATACTGGTCTGTGTAAAATACCTACTTAATAATGTGTGCCAAAAGACGGGAACGAACAACTAAAAAACAATTCGAAATTATCATAAATTATTTAGAAGAAAATAAAGAGTTATTAAATTTTGATAAATCTCTAAGTAATTTTTCTACAATAGAAAAGAAATGGGCGATTTTAGTAGAAAATTTAAATCATTCAAATTCTGGGCCTCAAAAATCTGTGAAAGAATGGAAAAACGTAAGTATTAAGTAAACCTACATAAAATAATGTATAATAGTTTCCTTTACAAATATACCTAATACATTTTTCATCTTTTACCAGGTAATAAGCGAATGGAAAACAAATATCAAGAAAAAAACCAAGAGATATTACGGAACATGTAAAAGGAACGGGCGGAGGACCAAAATCAACCAAACATTTAAATGATTTAGAAGAAAGATTATTGTATTTGTTAAATACAATAATTATAGATGGTGCGCCGAATATTAGCGAACCTGGACTAATATACAATTATGCAAATAGTATGTCATCAAACATGGATTCAATGTTTGAAAATATAGGGGTACGATTATTATTCATTATGCACCTATTTTGGAAAAATTAATTAATTAGTTAAAATAATTTAACTCTGAATTTCAGATTGATTCTTTCCGTGGCGAGGAAGTTTTATCGTTCGACACAAATCAAGACAATTTGCCAAATATTGTCAGCGAGCATGCAATACACGAGCAGCAAGAAATGCAAACTACTACCACTACTAATGTCAATGTCGGCAATAACAGACCTACGAGGAAAAGAAAAAGACCTGCTTCAAATATTGAATCAGTGTTAGATTCCCATACGAAACATTTGGAGGCATTGGTTGAGTCTAATAATAATATAGCTAATGCAATAAGATATTTAGCAGACACTATAAAAGAATCTTTAGAGAAGATTTCTCAAAATTAATTAAGTTATTTATGCTCACGTTCAGAATTATATGTTGTAATTTGATTAATGTTAAGATTGTGAGTTTTCTGTAGTTTTAAGTTTATTGTATTTAAATTTAATAAAAATTAAGACTAAGTATTTAAGCAATAAATATATTGTATTAGTTTGAAAAATATGTGTTAATTAAGTTATTCCTTATTTCAATTCCTCTGTTCATAAATTGATCTCCAGCAGGAAGAATAATATTGTTCATATCATCTATGTATTCTTCATCTACATTATTAACGTCCACATCTTCTGGTATTTCATCATTTAAATAAATGGCAAAATTGTGAAGAACGGCACAGCTATATATAATTTTCGCTGCCTTTATTGGATCATAGTTTAAAGTTCTATGTTTTAGTGTGCAACGAAATCGTGACTTCAACACTCCATTCGCCCGTTCAATGGTATTTCGAGCCGCAGCCAGTCTTTCATTATATAACATTTCAGGTGTTCCTTCAACTGCATTTTGTACTGGAACCATTAGCCAAGGCTGTACAGCATAGCCTGCATCTCCAATTAGGTGATATGATAAATTATCGTTTAAATAAAGTGTACGCAAATGTTGCTTAATACTAGAAGTACTCCAAATTGCAGTGTCATGTACGGAACCAGGAAACCGCGCGTTAATGTTTAATATGCGCAAATCAGCGTCACAAATTATTTGCGTATTTACACTGTAATATCCTTTGCGGCTATAATATGGAGCTGCTGGATATATAGGATGCTCTGCTGGTGGTGCGATTATTGCAATATGTGTGCAATCAATTGCAGCTATTGTGTTAGGGAAATTGTACTTTCGTAGAAATTGTTCTTTTTTGTACTCAATAGCTGCCTCACTTGTAGGAAATTGTATCCACTCGTGAAGTAAGTGTTCATTAATTATATTAGTTATTAAACATATGCATCGGCTCACAGTAGGTTGACTCATACAAAAATTGTAACAACCTCCAACATCTAATTGGTAACTACCGTGTCCAAAAAAGTGAAGAGATACTAATATTTTTAATATATTGGGTACTGCCCATGTTTTTTGAGGAGGTGGTAAATGCGGTTCTATAATCTCAATCAAATATCTTGTAGCTTCTTTAGTAAGCCTAAATAATTTTAAAAATCTGTTGTGCGGTAGATTAAATGGATCGCTTTGATCTCGCAACGCTACATGCTGCCGACGTAAATTTATTCTTAAAAAAATACAGGTATATTAAATTTGGTAAATGTAGGAACTTGTTATAAATACTTACAGCCGTTCATTTTCTTCTAATTCCTCGGCTAATAAATAATCTGCAAGAAGTAATAAAGCCATGTCGATGTAAGATCAATAATTAGTAAAATTATGACAATAATAAATGCTATCCGTTGACAGTTAACGGTACATACATAGATCCCGTTAATTTTTTTCATAGTAACGGGCATCTCAAACGGAATTCCGTTTAAATCAATAACGGACAAGTCTTTTAGAATAGCAAAATACAGTAAACGGTCCGTTTAAAATTAACGGTCCGTTCTAAGTTAACGGAGGTTGTTTAGAATACACCCCCTAAACGGAGTCCGTTAAAAAAATTTATTTTAACGGATCCGTAAAAACGTGCCCTTCAGAATAGAATTTTTTAACAGATTCGTTAAAATTCTATTTTTAAACGGAGTCCGTTTGATAATTTCCTAGTAACGGAATGTGTTTAGAATACACTCCTAAGGGGTGTATTCTGAATACACTCCGTTAACTTTGAACGGACCGTTAAATTTAAACGGACCGTTATCTGATATTTGCTATTCTAAAAGGGTGCTCCGTTATATTTTATAACGGAGATCCGTAAACTATCTCCGTTAAAAGTGAATATCTGAACGGATGCTGTTGTAATGCCGTTATGTCAAACGGATGGAATAATTTTGAAGAAAAAAACATTATTAGCTCTTCTCAACGTTTTATAATGAAATAAATACGTAGATAATGAATAAAATCAAGTTATTTAAACATATGTTTAACTAAAACATAGGTAATTATTTTTCTAAAATACATTTTCACCTATAACCTGTAATTTGAATTCTTACGAGATGTAAAACCTCAAATTTTATCTATTTTATTTTGGGGACCTTCATTAATCAATTAATTTTATTGGTGATTCAGGAACAGTTTAGCAAAGGCTGTTGCATCCGCTGATATAAGGAGAGTAATACTTATAATAATGAAAAAATACTAATACCTATTTTATACTTTTAATTCCAATAATTATTTAATATAGTTGCTACCTTAAATATTAAATTTGCATATAGCCTAATGCAGGTAGGTATACCTATATATTACAAATGATATGGACACAATATGCAGCATGAAGTAAATGTAGATTTAAAGTTTGACACTTGACACATGTCATGTCATATAAACAGACAAGTAGCCGAAATCAGTGTTTAAATATGATGTCAAATAATGTCGAAATAAAATAAGTAAATTATACAATTTTTAGTCAAAGTAATACTGTATAATACAGAAGAGAACTTATAGACCAGTATAAATATAATTTCGTCCAAATTGTCTGCAATATTTTGAAATACAATTAAAAATTAATGTAACGATAATTATACAATTATTGGGAACACTGTTTACAAAACGAAATAGTAGACCTAAACGGAGTCCGTTAAAAAATTTAATTTTAACGGATCCGTAAAAAAGTGCTCTTCAGAATAGAAATTTTTAACAGATCCGTTAAAATTCTATTTTTAAACGGAGTCCGTTTGATAATTTCCTAGTAACGGAATGTGTTTAGAATACACCCCTCAAGCTACTAGTAAAAAATTTCCGATAAAAATTTTATATAACCATAGTTACTATTATTGTAATCCATTCATTCATTGGCTGTTATTTGTGTCATGCGATTTTCGTTAAAATTTATTTCTTTTCAAAATTCCAACAAAACTCATGTACCCCTCGCTACTATCTACAAACATTATTCAAGCTTCCTTAATTCAAACTTTGGGCGGAGCAACAACAGCAGTTTCAATACGATTATAAACGAACATTTCTGATGGTATCCGAAAATAGTTCTTCATGTAAGAACTCCTGCATCTTACTAAATGCAACCAGATACCCAGATATGTAGTCGGAACGATATCTTCCATTAGGTTGCCTATCTACATAACACAACTTTACATAAAATATATTATCAAAATTTACAATAATTAAAAATATAGGTCACGTCGACGGATTTTGGATAAATAAAGACTGTTTCTTATTAAAACACTATAATTCGGCTCTTTTTAGGCCTTCATTAGTGAAAACGACATATAAAACATAAGAATACAACATGATACAATATAAATAATATGTAAAATAATAAATACCAATGTGATAAATACAAGTGGCGAAACAAATTATAGAACTTATAGAAAGAATCATCTTCCACATGTGCAGCTACAGAACAACGGTCAACATGTGCCGTGTACTTCGTTCTAAATGAAAATTAAAATTGTGATTGTGTATGTTCTCTCTGTTCGGTTTTCCTTACTTCCTTCTTCTTTATATTGCGCTTGCGCTTGTGCGGTGACCGGCGGCAAGACATGAAAGATAATAAAGCGCGTATTTTTAAACTTGATAATTCAGATATTTATTTCCGCATGTTTTAAGCTTTAAATATTTATACAAAAATATAATTGTATATTGTTTAAACTAACAAGTTATAGACCGTGAGCCACCAATATATAACCCTGCCACCCCCGTGGGAATTTATGACTTATACTTTTTTGTTAGTAGTAGGGATAATAGGGTGATTCTGGCCCAGGAAGTCGACATCCGGTCTAGAAGCATAGAGCGCACGATGACGTAAGCAAGACATGCACACATCAGATGACGTAATCATGTGTTATCGGGGGGCATCCGGTGGGCGTACATCCTGGACCTTGAATTTGGTGGGCGTATTTCCGCGAATTTGGTTTGTTATCACGCACGTGTGCATGAGGAAATTTGGTTAAAAAAAAATTTCGCGCGCAAAATAAAAAATTGCGCGCGAAAAATAGCTTGCGGTCATGGCGTTGCGATGCGCGCGCTCATGGCGGCTTGCGGGCGCTTATAACACACTTGTGCATGAGGAAATCAGGTTAAAAAAAATCTGACGCAATGTGTTGTAATATTTCGCGCGCAAAATAAAAAATAGCGCGCGATGCGCGCGCACTCATGACGTTGCGATGCTCGCGCTCATGGCGTTGCGATGCTTGGGCGCGCGCGCGCGCGAAAGTTCAAAAAGGATTCGAAGTGCGCGTCCAGATCCGAATCCGGATGGGGATGGGGGGGTCCCCCGCCCCTAGTCAACTTCGAAGTTAACTTCGAATGCAAAATTTAGCTTCGAAGTTGACTTGATAGTCATTGATACGGTGCAAAATAATAGAAAAAGAAAATATTCAGTAGAATTGTTATCACCGTTAAGGAAGAAAATTGCATTTGAACAACAAAATAAGCATGAAAATATATCAGTAAAAAAATTATTATATGAATTAAGGTAAGTATGTTAAAATAATAATAATTTGATTATATACATTAATATTTATTTTATTTTTTCAGAATTAGAAGAAAAATGTACGAAAGGAATATGAAAAAGTTAAAACGTGATATAAACTTTTATTATAACAAACGAAATATGATTGTACTGTTTAGGAAATTACATTTATAAAAAATAATAAGTACTATTGTTGTAGGAATTAGGTAATAGGACTTTGAAATAAAAAATAAAATATTGTTTAAAAAAAATTGTTTTTTATTCATTAATACACAGTAAAATATAATATATTTGACATACATTTTTATTTTTCTACATTTCAACATATATTGTTTAAAACATTCTCAACAATCTCTTACTCATACTTATAATCTATGTTTATAGTTAATTAACATAGGTATGTTAATCTATAACGTTATGTTAAATCTTTATTAAAAATACAATAATATCTAAATAAAATTGGATCTATATTTAATGCCTGATAAATTGTTTTATTTAAATATTTGTTTATTATTAAATCATATTGTTCTTTATGCAGTTTATAATTTTTAAACCATATATAAATAAATTGTATTCGTGAAATTTTATTATTATTATTTAAATATTTAAATACAAATTTTGAATATGTAATATTTCTTATTAAAATATTATATATATCTTCTAAACTTAAAAAATCTAAATAATACAAAGATAAATCTAGTTTTGAACATATATTATTATGTAAACATTGTTTTTTAAAATTATTTGGAATTTTCAACCATTCCTTGAGAAATATTTGACCACACTTTGTTTTTTTCACATATGCAAATATTAAAGTTTCAAAATTAGTGTTTAATGTACTCAGTATTACTAAGTCATTGATGTTTAAATATTTAAAAATTATATCTAAAGTAATAATTATATCTAAAGTAAGTATTTTATATTCCATTTTATATATTGTTTACAGAGTGTTACTTGATTACAATGAATGAGTTGTTGTGCGATAACCGTTTTATTTTTATACATTTATCTCTATGTTAGATTACTCATACAAAATTCTCATATTTTTTGTAAATTTTTCTTACTTATCCATGAATTATGTGATTCATCGAAACCCAGCCATTTTACTAATATGTTTGAACCTTTTGTTTGTAATATTTTATCAACTAAATATAAGTCAGGATTTTTGGTTTTTTGTAGTTCTTGCTCATAGAAACCACCATCAATGGAATTATTATCCAAATCTTTTAGTTTATATGTAACTGGATTTGTATGTTGAATTTTACTTATTACAAATAATTCTGTGGTCCATGAAGGTTCATAACCTTTCGAAAACATATGTTTATATTTACTTATTCTCACATAATCACCTACTTGAAATTTATTTTTACCACTTATTTTTATATTACTATACAGAGTGTCTAATAAGTTTTTTTCAATTTCCAATGTTACTTCTATGGGTTTCATTTTTATTGTTCTATGGTATTTATTATTATAATTGTACACTAATTTTTTTAACTTGCGACTCCCTTGATAACTGAATTCTCTCCACATATTTGTTTTAAGTGTTCTATTGAAACGTTCACATATGCTCGCTTTTAAATTACTATAAGTTGAATAATGATTTACGTTATATTGTTGCATTAATTGTTTGAAATTATTGTTATAAAATTCTTTTCCGTTATCAGTTTGTACATTTTTTGGTACTCGCCCATTTTTAAAAATTTTCTTCATGCTCTCAGTAATATTAACTCCAGATTTATTTTTTATAGGTTCAACCCATGCAAATTTTGAGAATGTGTCAATAACAGTTAGTAAATATTTATAACCTTTATTATCACGAGCATATGGGATCATTTCAACCAAGTCACATTGCCATAAGTCATCAATACCCCGCATTATTACCCTACGACGAGGATAATTTTTTCTTGCAGGCTTATGTAATTCATTGACAATATCTAATTTTGACATTGTTGTTAGCAGAGTGTTTGTTAATAAATAATATATAATATTAAAAATGAGTTATTTATATATAAAATATTGTTGTTGTTTGATTTAATGTATAATGTTAGCTTCACGTAATTCTTCTAAAATTGATAAAATTTCATTATCACAATTTGTATTTCCTGCCTGTTTAGAAGCTGTGAGCAAACGTAATCTATCGACTAATTCATTCGGATTATCCCAATATGTGTAATTATTTTTTTCATTTAATAATTTCATACTTGTTGGTAAAATTCCAAAACCTATGGAACGCCGTTTGGGTTTTTATTCAAACACATGATCATATTTTTTATTCATAATGAATTTTAAAATCTTATTTTTAAATACAGATGTAACACACATCACATACATATTAAAAATTAATTGAAAATATGTCTGTCATATTATAAATGAATTTAAAATATGTCAGACATATTTTTAAATGAATTAAAAATATGTCAGACATATTATTAAATGAATTTAAAATATCTGTACACATATTTTTAATGCGAGAGATATAATTTTATGTCAGACATATTTTTAAATGTCGTTTTTCCACATACTACTACGTGAGTACTACTACAGAAAATTAAAAATATGACATACATATTTTTAAATCATTTAATAATATGTTAGACATATTTTTAATTCATTTAAAAATATGTCAGACATAATTTTAATTCATTTAATAATATGTCAGACATATTTTAAGTTATTTTGAAATATGTATGTGATGTATGCTAAATCTGTATTTAAAAATATTGTTTTAAATTGTCTTATAATTAAAAATATGACAGCGATATTTTCAAATCATAATATCATATGAGTTGTTATTTAACTTCATAGTCATATTTTTTATTTGAAAGAAAATAAATAACTATATTTTTAAATAAAGATTTAACACATATCACATACATATTTCAAAATCATTTAAAATATGTCTGACATATTAATAAATGAATTAAAAATATGTCTGACATATTATTTAAATGAATTAAAAATATGTCAGACATATTTTCAAATGCGCCATCTCTTGATTTTTCAGCATGACGTTGGCGTTGTTGCCAAATGTCTTAGTATCAAGTAATGTATAAATTGAGACAAGTTGTGGTATGTTTTGGAACTATTTCGCTCAATTCACTAGTGTAATGTAGATGGCGTGGCGGTCTAAATTTAGTGCGCGAATTAATATTTGAATTTGAATATGATTCGTGAATCAAATTAACATTTTTCGCCAACTTATTTATTTAGTCAAATTATTTTGTCACACGTCACAGCATAGTATGCCATTTTTCATATGCATATACAATGTATACTAATTTATGGTTAATATGAATTATTCAGAAATGAGTACAGGAAATAACGAATAAAAGTAAATTCAAAACAGTATTTTATGTGGAAAATAACAAGATGTTCCCAATAATGCAATTTCAAATTTTGAGTTATATTATATTTGCAATCAAATCTCATAAAAAAAAACTATGAAAAATAGTTATTTGTTTAACTAGCAAAAAAAATAACAGATTATTTACTGCCGCGGCTATAGTTTCATAGCCGAGCTTAAGCAGTAAATCTGTATTTTTCCCTGATTGTTGTTAATTAATATTTATTTAGTGATTAACAATTTAACCAATTTTTAATTTAATGTCAAAGTGACAGACGTCGGAAAAATTTCCGCTTATTAATTTCAGTTAAGTTACTCAAGCTACTAGTAAAAAATTTCCGAGAAAATTTTTATATAACCATGGTTACTATTATTGTAATCAATTCATCCATTGGCTGTTATTTGTGTCATGCAATTTTCAAACTAATTTTACTAGTTTCACATAGTTCAAAATGTAAAATTATGTCAACTGTCACCATAGTAATTAAAATTTTAGATTGAAACAAAAAATAAAATATTATAATCTTTGACATTTGGCAGAACATTTTCTCTAACAACCACGAAAACATCTTATATCTTTTTTGGTGTTATGCCCTAATTTAAAGTCATATTGAGTAAATGTAACACCAAATTTTATAGTAATGTCTTTATACTGTTTATTTAAATACTTACCTACATAATTTAACTATTACTTTGTTAAACCCGCTTTTATTTATTTTGACCAAGTTTAAGTTTTTGGTATAGGTATATTGACTTGTTCAGATTCAGATATATTATGTATTTGCAATTCGCAGTAAAGTGTACGAATGTTCTAAGACCCCACCTCGATAATTTATAATAATTCTTCTTAATTTTACAAGTCAAATGAATAAAATATTGTGGCTATTTATCCCATAAGAAGATATTTTTAAATTCAGGTATTACATTTACGGCTATAGATAAACTTTATATTTAAATTCATTGATAAATTTGCGCTCTTTTCTTTTCATTTGCTGAGCGAAATAAAACTTATACTTACACTTCTCGATGTTGAGATATTTGGCAAAACGCTGACGTTACGCGAAAATGAAAAATGGCACACACTATGCTGTGACGTGTGGCAAAATAATTTGACTAAATAAAGAAGTTGGCGAAAAATGTTAATTTTATTCACGAATCACATTCAAATTCAAATATTAATTCGCGCACTAAATTTTGTCCGTCACGCCATCTACATTACACAAGTGAATTGAGCGAAATAGTTCCAAAACATACCACAACTTTACTTTACTGAGACATTTTTTGGCAACAACGCCAACGTCTTGCTGAAAAATCAAGAGATGGCGCATTTGAAAATATGTCTGACATATTTTTAATTCATTTAAAAATATGTCTGACATATTTTAAATTCATTTATAATATGACAGACATATTTTCAATTAATTTTTAATATGTATGTGATGTGTGTTAAATCTGTATTTAAAAATAAGATTTTAAAATTCATTATGAATAAAAAATATGATCATGTATTTAAATAAAAACCCAAACGGCGTTCCATAAAAACCTGTAGTAGATTGTGATCTTAAACGATATCTGTGATCCTTTAAATCGGGTTTTATAATATTTTGATATTTCCAATTTGAAGAACCTCTTAATTGAGATCGAGGTGTAAAATTTCTTAAATGAAGATTTGTTTTTAATGCACTGTCCAAATAAGCTTCTTTGTCCTTTTTAGTAAGATATTTTTCTATAGGTTTCTTTTTAAATAATAATTCATATTTAAGGAGGTGGTAGGATTTTATAAATAAAAACCCAAAACGTCTTGGTTCACACTGTTCCAAAAATTTATTTAAAATGCGACCGGTTTCGACCACTTGGTGGTCATTTTCAAGCTAACCGGCGTGACTACAAAGAAATAAAATGTTTTAGGGATAAAAAACATCGAAAACATCGTACAAAAAATTACAAAAATTTGCGAATTATTAAAATAATTCGACGTCAAGTAATAAATACAAAAACAATGAAAAATAAACAATAATAAAACTTACACTATAATCTACAGGCTGTTGCGGACCGTGGAAGAAGGAGAAAACTCAAAAATCTCGAAGAAAAACATACCAAAATCTCAGAAAAGCTAGCAGTGAAAAAACTTTTACAAGATGGTGTCTAAACTTAAACATGAATAAAATAGTCAGAAAGAACTCTAAAAAATCAACAAGTGACAACTAGTTATATAAGCAAATCAAGGAGCGGGGAGTATTTCAAATTTATTTTGTCATTCAGACAATCATTTTCATTGCGAGCTAGCGATTTTTTGATTTCTAAATTTTCGAGAAGATCGAGAACGTTTCCATTCTGTCTCAAATGTAGAATTTCGTAATCTTTATTTATGTCAAAATTATGTCCTGTGTCCAGTATGTGTTCGGCGAAACTAGATGAATTGTTATTTAATCTAATGCAACGCGCGTGTTCTTTGAATCTAGTAGCAAATTTTCTTCCTGTTTTTCCAACATAGTTACAACCACAGTCTCCGCACTTTAATTTGTATACGCCAGATCGCTCTGTTGTTGGTAGCTGATCTACTTTTCGGCATAATTCTTTTTTCAGATTTGTTAGTGGCTTAAACGCAATCTCAATATTATATTTAGACATAAGGTTTTTAATTTTGTGACTTAAACTGCCTAGGAAATACAAACTCATTCGTGTACAATTATTGTTTTCAATTTGTATACTATTGTAAGCGTAAGCGTTCTTAAGTTGAAGATTATATTTTTTCCTAGTTACCAATTTGTCAATGATATTAGTATTAAAATTGTTCTTTAGGGCAATTTGTTTTATAACTTTAGTTTTTTTTTTGTATTTCTTTTTCATTTAAGCCGTAAGTTAATAACCTATGAATATGTGAATTAAAAACCGCTCTTTTATGTGCTCACAATGGTTGGAATACTTATTTATCGAATCTACTGTTTGGGTAGGTTTTCTAAAAATATTGTAGCTAAAACTGTTATTGGATCTTGTTATTGTCAGATCAAGGAAGTTTATACGATTGTTTACTTCTAGTTCAATAGTGAAATTTATTTTATCGTGTAATTCATTTAGTTTAATATGAAAATCATTGAGCTCGTCAACAGTTCCCGTCCACAGGCATAAAACGTCATCTACATATCTAAACCAGAATTTGATTTTGTCAGTGAAATCTATAAGTTCTTCGAAGATTCTACATTCGAAGTGCACCACAAAAAATATAATCTTCAACTTAAGAACGCTTACAATAGTATACAAATTGAAAACAATAATTGTACACGAATGAGTTTGTATTTCCTAGGCAGTTTAAGTCACAAAATTAAAAACCTTATGTCTAAATGTAATATTGAGATTGCGTTTAAGCCACTAACAAATCTGAAAAAAGAATTATGCCGAAAAGTAGATCAGCTACCAACAACAGAGCGATCTGGCGTATACAAATTAAAGTGCGGAGACTGTGGTTGTAACTATGTTGGAAAACAGGAAGAAAATTTGCTACTAGATTCAAAGAACACGCGCGTTGCATTAGATTAAATAACAATTCATCTAGTTTCGAACACATACTGGACACAGGACATAATTTTGACATAAATAAAGATTACGAAATTCTACATTTGAGACAGAATGGAAACGTTCTCGATCTTCTCGAAAATTTAGAAATCAAAAAATGATTGTCTGAATGACAAAATAAATTTGAAATACTCCCCGCTCCTTGATTTGCTTATATAACTAGTTGTCACTTGTTGATTTTTTAGAGTTCTTTCTGACTATTTTATTCATGTTTAAGTTTAGACACCATCTTGTAAAAGTTTTTTCACTGCTAGCTTTTCTGAGATTTTGGTATGTTTTTCTTCGAGATTTTTGAGTTTTCTCCTTCTTCCACGGTCCGCAACAGCCTGTAGATTATAGTGTAAGTTTTATTATTGTTTATTTTTCATTGTTTTTGTATTTATTACCTGACGTCGAATTATTTTAATAATTCGCAAATTTTTGTAATTTTTTGTACGATGTTTTCGATGTTTTTTATCCCTAAAACATTTTATTTCTTTGTAGTCACGCCGGTTAGCTTGAAAATGACCACCAAGTGGTCGAAACCGATCGCATTTTAAATAAATTTTTGGAACAGTGTGAACCAAGACGTTTTGGGTTTTTATTTATAAAATCCTACCACCTCCTTAATCAATCTTTCACACTTTGGGTGATCTCTCTAATTAATAATTCATATAGTCCATGAGTTCCTTCATACTCACGATTATCAATAATTATATCATTGTGTTCAATAGTTACTGGCAAATTTCCAATAAAAAATTGATCACGTACATCATCATATCTAATACCATATTCTTTATCAACTTGTCTACCTCCGGTTAAAAAAAATTCCATATATTTACCAGCAATATTACCAAATTTATTTTTAAGATCATTTATTTCATTTTGACCTTGTGGTGTAGTTTCATAATTTGATTCTACAGAAATAGAAGATTTATTTTCATCAGTTATTTGTTGTTCATCTTTTAAAAATTCTATTCTTCTACCACTATTATGTTTCTGATTTATTGGTGTTTGAAGTGGTGAATGTTGTCGGTCAAAATCAGAAATTTCGGGTGTATCTTTCGATGGTATAATATTAATTTCATTTTTGGGTATTATAAAACTAATATTTTTTTTCAAAGAATTAGAAACTAGTTCTTTTAAAGGTGTGGTAATTGGTTTAAATGTTTCTTGCAAATTATATTCCTTTTCAATTCTATTATGTTTGAGAGAATTATATTTTTTACGAATAATATCTCTCATTTCTATAATTTGTTTTAAAGTGTTATTTTCATTGGAATTCATTTTTACAATTTAATCACTGGACCAGCACATGCAACCCGCTTGCGACCCGCTTGCAACCAGCTTGCGACCCGCTTGCAAACACCTCACGACTATTCAATCTTATATGTAATTAGCATACACTTTGAATGCAACCCGCATGCATACAGCCTGTAAACAACCTGCAAACAACCAGTGAACACCTTATGACCAGGTGTATACACTTGTTTTATAAAAAAATTTCATTAAAAAATGGAATGAACTATACTTAGAAAAATTATTCTATTATGATAAAACACACAGTATACATATAAATGCTTTATCACATTTGAGTTGAGATAAGAGTGTAGATAGTGTACTTGTATGTTTTTTACTGTTCTTCAGTTTCACTATTGTCACAGGTTTTTTTATCTATTAATTGTTTACATGAAATATATGTTACTAATAAACAGTCAGCAAGTTGTTTACATTTATTGTGAGCTTGTTCTAAACAAATAAGAACTTGTTTGCAACACAATTGTGTAAATGAAATAAATTGATTATATATCGATTGTATAAAATTTATATTTTCAGCTGATAACGATGTTTGAGACATGTTATTCATGCTATGCATAACATATAAATGATTAATATATATGGAAATCAGTTAATATATAGTTATGTTTTCCAATTCATAAAATTATTGAATTATTTACGATATCGCCCATTTGAAAAATTATCTTTGTCTATAACTGCAAAACCATATTTGTCTTTCCAACATTCTGTACAAAAATCTTTAAATCGTTCAAACGTCATGTCAGTGTTAACATGATCATCATATACATGTTTGAGATTTAAAAAATCTTGTTTGAATAAAATGATAAAATTTGCATTATCTCTAATTAAATGTTTCGGTATACGAGTATATGTTTGACATAAATAAAAAGAGTCTACTGAATTGTGACGGCCCATGCTAAAAAATTCACGCATGGTATCTTGTTTATCACATGCTACATCATCGAAAATAAAAATAGAATTTGGTTTTGCATTAAAAGGTTTTAAAATTTTTTCATTGTCACTAAACGAAAAATAACCCATACCCTTTATGCCGTTTATACATTCTTCTAGAAATTTATACTTCGGTTGATTTAGTGATTTTGAGTACAAGTAAATATTTTTAAAGCATGAACCATTTTCGTGTGTTAGTAAACCTAAAATTACATTTGATTTTCCACAATTTGAAGGACCACAAATAATACTTCTTATAGAATTAGGCAACAAATCGCCATGTTTGTTTTTAATACAACCATCTTCAGTTTGAACAATATTATCAAAATTATGAATATTTATATTTTGTTGTTGCTTAGTGAACATCATATTTAAAACTAATATATATAACCGAAAATCATTCGATTTTATATCACTTTATACTCGGCTACCAATGGTTCAACATCGTGGCAAAGGTTTATTAAATTCTGCAATTAATAATTTACCTGTAGAATTACATATACCCGGATATAGTTTTTGTGGCCCTGGAACGAAACTTGAGAAAAGACTAGCACGTGGAGACATTGGAATTAATCCACTTGACGCTGCGTGTAGAGAACACGACATCGCATACAGTTTAAATCCGGATGACTTATCAAAACGTCATATAGCTGATAAAATATTAGAAGATAAAGCTTGGCAGCGTGTGAGAGCAAAAAACGCATCTTTGGGTGAAAAAGTAGCAGCAGCAGTTGTGTCAAAATCTATGAAAATTAAGAGAAAAATTGGAATGGGGAAGAAGAAACAAAATAAAAAACCAAAAACTAGAAAAATTAAAACACCTAATAAAATTGGTGGAATTTTACCAGCACTTATTCCATTTTTACCTTTAATCGGTAAAGCTTTGTTAACAGGTGCTGTTAGTGGTGCAGCATCTATGGGAATAAAAAAAGCGTTTGGTAAAGGATTGTATTTAGCTCCATACAAACGAGGTGCTGGAATTAAGAAAAAAAAAATCTCAAAAAAAGAAAAAACAAAAAAATTACCTAACAGACCATTAACTAACACAGATTTATTATTATATTCAAATATATTCCATATTTTAGAGGTGTTTATATGCGTGACACATTACCGTTAAAACCTAGAAAATATGAATGTGCTATAGTAAATTTGGATATAAATTCAAATTCTGGAACTCATTGGGTTGCATATAAAAAAGTTAATAATCTTGTTAATTATTATGATAGTTTTGGTAATTTACCCCCACCACTAGAGTTAATAAATTATTTTGGCAATAATGTTCAAATTAATTATAATTATAAGAGAGATCAGAGTTTTAGTTCATTCAAGTGCGAACATTTATGCTTGCAATTTCTAAACAATGTCTAAAACATTTACATTTACCGGTGTTTCGAAAGATTTAAGTATAAATTTTTTTCCACCAATTGTATTAGATAAAAATTGTTCATACGAAATTGGATTGGTAAATTTTCAAACTTATAATTCTATACCAAATATAAACGAAACAAATAACAAATTTTATTATGATGGAGATAAGTGTATTACACTACCGACTGGTTCATATGAACTTGTTGATATAATGAAATATATTCAAAAAGAATTGGATTATTCGGGATCGGTGGAAGATGATGATTATGAATATGAATGTAAATTAATTACTCAAAAAGAGTATTCAAGTGATGTGAAAAAATTTGTCATGTATGCTAACAATAACACGTTAAAATGTGAAATTGCTGGCACATTTGAAATTGATTTTACTCCTGAAGATAGTATTGGTAAAATATTGGGGTTTTCAAATAAAAAATTAGCGTCATTTACTCATCACACTTCTGATAATCCTATAAATATTATTAAAGTAAATTCAATTCTAGTTGAATGTAATATTGCGACAGAATCATACATAAACGGTAAAATGGCGCATATTATTTATGAATTTTATCCACTTGTTCCGCCTGGCTATAAAATAGTAGAGATGCCTACTAATATGATTTATTTACCTGTGAACACTCGAACAATAAACAACATTACTTTACAAATTTTCGATCAAGACGGTGAATTAATTGATTTTAGAAGTGAAATTATTTCAGTTTGTTTACACTTGAGAAAAGTTTAATAAAAATGGGTATTTATTTTGGTATAAATGGTCGTAATAATTCAAATTTAATCAATCACTCATTGACCAGTTATCGGTTAACACCACAAAATATTTCGTTTCTTAAATCGCTTGGATTAAAAATAAAAAATGAACAATATATTAAACGTCACAAAGCCAATTAGTCGTGATGATGATATTAAAAGAGAAGAATGGCATCTGTATCAGCCTTATCGAAATACGTCATTTAATAACAGCGATGAGATACGAATCGCAATCAATCATCGAGATTTTTACACATATCCACACGATAGCAGTATTATAATTGAAGGAAAGTTTGTTAAAGCTGACGGAACTGAGCTGACAGACGGAGGCGAAAATATTTTAGCGAATAACGGGTTTGCTTTTCTGTTTGATGAAATTCGATATGAATTATTTGGACATAAAATAGACGAATGTAAAAATGTTGGCATTGTTAGTACAATGAAGGGTTATGTTTCAATTAAAAATTATGAAAAAAATAAATATAATCATTGTGGGTGGTTTAATAAAAATGTTGTTAATTCTAAAGGTGTATTTATAGTTTCTGTTCCTCTAAAATTATTACTTGGATTTGCTGAAGATCATAAAACTGCGATGATAAATGTATCTCAAGAACTTATACTCATGAGATCTCGAAGTGACGCTAGTTCTTATATTAATACTACTGAATTAAAAGTTAATATATCTACGATTAAGTGGCGAATGAAACATATCTTTCCAGAAGATAATAAAAAATTAGAACTTTTAAATATATTAAAAAATCAAATACCTTTGAATATTATTTTTCGTTCTTGGACTTTGCATACAAATCCAGCAGTATTAAATACCACTAAACACGATTGGACAGTAAAAACTTCACCAAATCTAGAGAAACCTCGTTTTATAATTGTAGGTTTTCAAACGGACATAAATGGTAACAGTAATAAAAATTCAAGTGAATTTAATCATTGTAATTTGAGATGTATTCAACTATATCTAAATTCACAATGTTATCCATATCAAAAACAGAACGAAAATTTCACTGATAATAAATATGAATTATTTTATGATGCGTACACTAAATTTCAAACATCATATTATGATGATAATATGAATAGCCCTTTAATTAATTGGGTTGATTTTAAAAATAAATATCCATTATTTATAATTGATTGCTCTAAACAAATGAAAACAATTCAATCGAATGGGATAAATATTAAACTTGAATATGAAGCACATTCAAATTTTCCAGATAAAACACAAGCGTTTTGTTTAATAATAAACGATAAAGTATTTGAATATATTCCTCTTATAAACAATGTAAAAGAAATATTTTAAATATTGTGTGTTTTACTTGCACACAGTTTTAGTTGATTCAGATGGAGATAAAAAATATGTGAGGTTGCCACACCTAAAATGCTGGCAGTGAACAAATATATATAAAACTTGTATACATTGAGAGTGCGAGAGAGATTAAATGAATTTGTGATAAGCGACAACGGAAGCAGTTTCAAGATAGTAGAAAAAATATTATTCAAATTCATGTTTTGTTCAACATATAAGGAAATGACTACATAATTAAATCTTTCACACAACTTGGGTGTAGCGGACTCACATTTCAACATATAAGGAAATGCACTACTCAAATTCATGTTTTGTTCAACATTATAAGGAAATGCGCTACATAATTAAATCTTTCACACAATTTGGGTGTAGCGGACTCACATAAGCAAAGTATTTGAATCTATTTCACTTATAGATAATGTAAGAGGGGAAATATTATAAATATTATATGTTTTACTTATATAGTTTTAGTTGATCTTGAATTTCAGATCAGTAAACATGTTTCAAATAATTTTATTATTAATTAATTGTTACTTAGCATTATGTGATGATAATATTGATAATGATGTAGAAGTATTTTTATACACCTACGGATATTTGAATAATAGTAATGTGAATTTGAACAGTCTTACAGATGATTCATTACGGGGTGCTTTAAAAAATTTTCAAGAAAAATATAATTTAGAACAAAAAGATGGGTCAATAAATGTTAGGACTATATCATTCTAGTGATAGGAATTCAATAATGTATCCATATTATAAATTTCATTCGTTTACAAATTTCGATATTTCTCAAGATGATATAGACGCAATTGTAAGTTTGTATGGAATAAGGGAAATAACACAACCACCACCACCAACAACAACAACAAGAACAACAAAAACAACAACAACAACAACACGACGACCAACAACACGATCAACATCACAACCAACACATGCAGCACCACCAAATATATGTCATTTAAATATTTCTGAAATAAAAACATTTTTAATTATTAACCAAAATTTATACATTTTTTATAAAAATTGGTTTTGGACTAAAAATTTTTAAGATAATTCCATGATTTATAATGCGAAATCTTTAACAGACTGGTTATCATTTTTACCTAAAAATTTCAAAAAAATTGATGCCATATATCAAAGACCCAATGATAATATTGTCATGTTTTCCGATGGTAAAATATATAACATTAAATATCCATCACTTGAACTTGATGTTCAATTATATGTTAGAAATAATAATAGAAATATAACGTCAGCGCTAAGTACTTATAAAGGAAATTCTTATTTATTTTATAATGATGATGTTTTTTCAGAAATTAATGATAGTAATTATTCTGTTAAGAAACATGGCTACAATTATAAAATATTTCCTGATGTACCTAAAGATTTTGAAAGTGTTTTTCGGTACACAAATGGAATGTTATATTTCTTGAAAAATAATAAATATTATGCATATAACGAATTTTTAAATACTGTCTGTGAAGTTAGTACATTTAATCTATCATTATTTAATATAGAATGTCCATCGAAACCTATGTATAAACAATTAGCAAATTTGTTAACAAAACTATTATCTTATTATGAAAATATGTAATAATTGAAAAATAATAAATAAAATCAAAAATATGAAGTGTGTGTTATTTTGAAGTCGAAGCCCCTCGTGAAACTCCGGAATCCGAATCCCCAAGTGTCCCACTACACCTTTTTTTCCTTAATAGTAGTGGGGGAAATATAGTTATATAAAGCGTAAATTATGAATTTTTTATTATTCTGAAAGTAAAAATATCGTGTGCAGTTACAAAAAAACTAGTAAGTTGATTTTTTCTCATGTTTTTAATAAATTTATTTATTTTTTTGAATTTTTTAATAGTACAAAAATGGACAAACTCAACAACATTGGAAAAAGCAATTATAAAATTTTTTTAAAAATTGACAATTTTGAATTAAATAAAAAATTCTTAATTCATGAAGTCAAAATTGTTAATGGAAGATTTGGACCATCTATTTTACTAGATTTGGGAGAATGCGTCACATTTTTACCTAAAAGATTTAATGTTGTGGAAGAACAAGAACTCAAGGAGACCTTATTAAATAAATACATCTCAGTTGTACAAGCCGAGGACGAGGGGGAGGAGAAGAATGAAGAGGGTGTATCAGCTACGGACCGAAAAAATATTATATTTACAGAAAATTGAAATTTAAATAAAATGTAAATAAAAATTATAATAAATATATATGTCAGTGAAATATTGTTTTACATTTCCTATCCACACTTAAAAAATATATTTTTGAACTAACTATAGCTATCATGAACAAAGTACATACTATACATTCATATGTGATAAGGTAAGTATAGATAATATATATGTGTGTGTATCACAGTGTTAGTCGCATAGAACGTTTCTAAACGGAAACATGGCATCAGTAAGTGAATTAAGTGATAATGTTGTGACAAAAATCGGTGAAGCTTTAAAAATTATTAAAACCAAAGATGAAGCTGAAACTTTTACTCATTTCAAAATGTATTACGAAAAAATGGCAAATGAAACCTTAAGTAAATTAGAAGGAAATTTAACTATATTGAAATTTTATCGGGAAAAACTTAAAAAAATTAGTGTGAAAACTGGTGCGGGTTTAAAAGTAAATAAAAAATTAGTGTGGCAAGATGTAAAATCTGTTTTTAATAATAGAATAAAAACTGGTGTGATCATAAATTACAGTGAAATAAAAGATCCAGCAATATTTTTCAAAAAAGCATTAATCATATTTAAAAATCGAATTAAAATGTGTTTAAAAGAAAGTATTTTAAAAGTGAATGTGATATTTAGTGCTGATTTCATTTTACCATCAACAGGAAGCACAGAGATAAAAACATTTAATACGCGGAATGAAATTATTGATAATTCTACAAACATTACTGAATGGTATAAAAATAATGTTATGAATAATATTTTACGAGATCTTGAGGAATTTCAAGAAAGAGACTCTGGATGGGCGTTGCATGAAATTATGAACCTAAAAGTAAACATCAATACATACAGACCAATTACATTAGCAGGTTATGTAGATTTACCTAAAGATATTAAACTTTAAAAAGCTATTATTAACGTTAAAAATGGTGACAGCGATCCACACTGTTTCTTATGGAGTGTTGTTAGTTGTTTATATCCAACCGATAAACATTCAGAAAGAATTACATCATATCCACATTTTTCAACCGTCTTAAAATATGAAGGTATTAGTTTCCCTATGAAATTGAAAGACATTGGGAAATTTGAAGAGATGAATGAACTAAATATAAACATTTACACACTAGAAGACATCAGTAAGGAGAAGAAGAATGAAGTTGTACCGGTTAAATTATCGACAAAATCATATGAAAAAACAATTCATTTACTTATGTTATACGCGAATGGGAGGGAAGAAGAAGAAGACGAAAACGACGATAATGATATGGAAACTGATAATATAATTGATAAAATAAAATCACCAAGAAATTATCATTTCATGTGGATTAAGAATCTGTCAAGACTATTAGGAAAACAAACTAATAATTGTGGCAGTAAAATGTTATATTGTGATAGATGTTTAAATCATTTTAAAACGCAACGTACACTAAAAAAACATGTTGAAAATTGTTTTCAACAAAATACATGCAGAATAACAGTGCCTGAGGAGTCTAATAAAATATTAAAATTCAAAAATTATAAATACCAAGAGAAAGTACCATTTGTTATATACGCCGACATTGAGTCAATATTACGTAAAGTAAATGATACAAGTAATCACAACACAGTCATTCAAAACAAACATATCCCATTCAGTATTGCATATTATTTGAAATGTGAATATGATGATAGTTTCTCAGAATTCAAAATTTTTAATGGTACAGACTGTATTAAACAGTTCTCAAATAGATTAGAACAAATCGCTCATATTGTAAACAAAGTTATGAAAAATATTATACGTATGGATTTATCAACTGCAGAAGAAATTAATTATGTAAATAGTACAGTATGCCATATTTGTGAAGAAAATATTGAAGAAAATGATATTAAAGTTAAAGATCACTGCCAGTTTACTGGAAAATTCAGAGGAGCTGCTCACCAAACTTGTAATTTGAATGATAAAAAATCACATGTAATACCTATCGTTTTCCACAACTTGTCAGCTTATGATGCTCATTTTATTATAAAATCAATTGCTAAAGACATAAAAGGTAATACAAATCTTCTTCCAATTAATAAAGAGCGATATATTTCAATGACTAAGTATGTAAAATATACTAAAATTCAACTGAGATTCATCGACTCCTACCGTTTCATGGCCAGCAGTTTGGATAAATTGTCTTCACACCTAACAGACGCAGAAAAATCGATTACAAAGTCTTTTTGTAATAGCCAAGAAGAATTCCAGCTACTCATAAGAAAAGGGATATTTCCTTATGAATATATAGGTATGTTTTTACTTTTATAATTTTATAATTTATTTACATTTTGTTTGTTTATTTAGATTCTTGGGAAAAGCTGAATGAAGAACAGCTACCTGCAATTAAACAGTTCTACAGTTCCCTCAGAGGAGAAACTGTCAGTGAAGAAGATAATCAACACGCTCAAAACGTTTGGTCAACATTCAACATAAGAACAATAAATGAATATGCGTACTTATATTTAAAAACTGACGTTTTACTTTTAAGTGATGTGTTTGAAAATTTTCGGCAAAGTTGTTATGAAACATATAAATTAGATGCATTACATTATTATACTGCCCCCGGTTTAGCATTTGATGCAATGTTAAAATATACACAAGTAAAGCTAGAACTATTAACAGATATTGATAAAATTTTATTTATTGAGAGAGGGATACGTGGAGGTCTCTCTCAATGTTCTAATCGGTATGGCAAAGCCAATAATAAATATATGGGTGAAAAATATGATTCCAATATTGATGAATCATATTTAATGTATTATGATATAAATAATTTGTATGGGGGAGCGATGAGTATGTTTTTACCATATGGAAATTTTGAATGGGTAAATGAATTAGATTTTTTCAAAATTGACATTATGAATATTAGTGAAACATCAAGTACGGGCTACATTTTGGAAGTTGACTTAGAATATCCTACCAACTTACACAAAATTCATAATGATTTACCACTATGCCCAGAGCATTTTACTCCACCGATTTCCAAACAACCAAAATTAATTGCAAATTTACATAATAAAACAAAATATGTAATTCATTATGAAAATTTGAAACAGTGTTTAAAATTAGGTATGAAGTTAACTAATATTCATAGAATTTTTAAATTTAATCAAAGCCCATGGCTAAAAAAAATATCGATTTAAATACTTCACTGAGGCAAAAATCTAATAATGAATTTAAGAAAAATTTTTACAAATTAATGAATACCAGTGTATTTGGTAAAACGATGGAGGATGTGCGAAAACATAAAGATATTAAATTAGTTACTCAATGGGGTGGTAGATATGGTGCTAAAGCATATATATCTCAGCCAAATTTTCATAGCTGCACAATATTAGATGAAGATTTAGTTTTAATAGAAATGTCAAAAAAATACATTGTTTTTAATAAACCCATTTATGCAGGTTTTGCCATATTAGATTTATCAAAATTATATGTATATGATTTTCATTATAACTTTATTGTTGCTAATGTGGGTGATAGAGCAAAACTTCTGTATACAGATACTGACAGTTTAATTTATCATTTTCGCAATTTCGATATATATGACTTCATGAGAGAGAATATTTCAAAATTCGATACTTCTGATTATAGTAGTGATAATATTTATAATATGCCGAGAGTAAATAAAAAAGTATTAGGCCTTATGAAGGATGAAAATAATGGCAAAATTATGTCAGAGTTCATAGGCCTACGATCAAAAATGTACACTTATAAAATTTTTGAAAATGAAAATGAAAAAATTAAAAAAACTGCTAAGGGAATCACGTCCACCACATTAAAAACAATAAGTTTTAATGACTTCTTCACATAAGCAAAGTATTTGAATCTATTTCACTTATAGATAATGTAAGAGGGGAAATATTATAAATATTATATGTTTTACTTATATAGTTTTAGTTGATCTTGAATTTCAGATCAGTAAACATGTTTCAAATAATTTTATTATTAATTAATTGTTACTTAGCATTATGTGATGATAATATTGATAATGATGTAGAAGTATTTTTATACACCTACGGATATTTGAATAATAGTAATGTGAATTTGAACAGTCTTACAGATGATTCATTACGGGGTGCTTTAAAAAATTTTCAAGAAAAATATAATTTAGAACAAAAAGATGGGTCAATAAATGTTAGGACTATATCATTCTAGTGATAGGAATTCAATAATGTATCCATATTATAAATTTCATTCGTTTACAAATTTCGATATTTCTCAAGATGATATAGACGCAATTGTAAGTTTGTATGGAATAAGGGAAATAACACAACCACCACCACCAACAACAACAACAAGAACAACAAAAACAACAACAACAACAACACGACGACCAACAACACGATCAACATCACAACCAACACATGCAGCACCACCAAATATATGTCATTTAAATATTTCTGAAATAAAAACATTTTTAATTATTAACCAAAATTTATACATTTTTTATAAAAATTGGTTTTGGACTAAAAATTTTTAAGATAATTCCATGATTTATAATGCGAAATCTTTAACAGACTGGTTATCATTTTTACCTAAAAATTTCAAAAAAATTGATGCCATATATCAAAGACCCAATGATAATATTGTCATGTTTTCCGATGGTAAAATATATAACATTAAATATCCATCACTTGAACTTGATGTTCAATTATATGTTAGAAATAATAATAGAAATATAACGTCAGCGCTAAGTACTTATAAAGGAAATTCTTATTTATTTTATAATGATGATGTTTTTTCAGAAATTAATGATAGTAATTATTCTGTTAAGAAACATGGCTACAATTATAAAATATTTCCTGATGTACCTAAAGATTTTGAAAGTGTTTTTCGGTACACAAATGGAATGTTATATTTCTTGAAAAATAATAAATATTATGCATATAACGAATTTTTAAATACTGTCTGTGAAGTTAGTACATTTAATCTATCATTATTTAATATAGAATGTCCATCGAAACCTATGTATAAACAATTAGCAAATTTGTTAACAAAACTATTATCTTATTATGAAAATATGTAATAATTGAAAAATAATAAATAAAATCAAAAATATGAAGTGTGTGTTATTTTGAAGTCGAAGCCCCTCGTGAAACTCCGGAATCCGAATCCCCAAGTGTCCCACTACACCTTTTTTTCCTTAATAGTAGTGGGGGAAATATAGTTATATAAAGCGTAAATTATGAATTTTTTATTATTCTGAAAGTAAAAATATCGTGTGCAGTTACAAAAAAACTAGTAAGTTGATTTTTTCTCATGTTTTTAATAAATTTATTTATTTTTTTGAATTTTTTAATAGTACAAAAATGGACAAACTCAACAACATTGGAAAAAGCAATTATAAAATTTTTTTAAAAATTGACAATTTTGAATTAAATAAAAAATTCTTAATTCATGAAGTCAAAATTGTTAATGGAAGATTTGGACCATCTATTTTACTAGATTTGGGAGAATGCGTCACATTTTTACCTAAAAGATTTAATGTTGTGGAAGAACAAGAACTCAAGGAGACCTTATTAAATAAATACATCTCAGTTGTACAAGCCGAGGACGAGGGGGAGGAGAAGAATGAAGAGGGTGTATCAGCTACGGACCGAAAAAATATTATATTTACAGAAAATTGAAATTTAAATAAAATGTAAATAAAAATTATAATAAATATATATGTCAGTGAAATATTGTTTTACATTTCCTATCCACACTTAAAAAATATATTTTTGAACTAACTATAGCTATCATGAACAAAGTACATACTATACATTCATATGTGATAAGGTAAGTATAGATAATATATATGTGTGTGTATCACAGTGTTAGTCGCATAGAACGTTTCTAAACGGAAACATGGCATCAGTAAGTGAATTAAGTGATAATGTTGTGACAAAAATCGGTGAAGCTTTAAAAATTATTAAAACCAAAGATGAAGCTGAAACTTTTACTCATTTCAAAATGTATTACGAAAAAATGGCAAATGAAACCTTAAGTAAATTAGAAGGAAATTTAACTATATTGAAATTTTATCGGGAAAAACTTAAAAAAATTAGTGTGAAAACTGGTGCGGGTTTAAAAGTAAATAAAAAATTAGTGTGGCAAGATGTAAAATCTGTTTTTAATAATAGAATAAAAACTGGTGTGATCATAAATTACAGTGAAATAAAAGATCCAGCAATATTTTTCAAAAAAGCATTAATCATATTTAAAAATCGAATTAAAATGTGTTTAAAAGAAAGTATTTTAAAAGTGAATGTGATATTTAGTGCTGATTTCATTTTACCATCAACAGGAAGCACAGAGATAAAAACATTTAATACGCGGAATGAAATTATTGATAATTCTACAAACATTACTGAATGGTATAAAAATAATGTTATGAATAATATTTTACGAGATCTTGAGGAATTTCAAGAAAGAGACTCTGGATGGGCGTTGCATGAAATTATGAACCTAAAAGTAAACATCAATACATACAGACCAATTACATTAGCAGGTTATGTAGATTTACCTAAAGATATTAAACTTTAAAAAGCTATTATTAACGTTAAAAATGGTGACAGCGATCCACACTGTTTCTTATGGAGTGTTGTTAGTTGTTTATATCCAACCGATAAACATTCAGAAAGAATTACATCATATCCACATTTTTCAACCGTCTTAAAATATGAAGGTATTAGTTTCCCTATGAAATTGAAAGACATTGGGAAATTTGAAGAGATGAATGAACTAAATATAAACATTTACACACTAGAAGACATCAGTAAGGAGAAGAAGAATGAAGTTGTACCGGTTAAATTATCGACAAAATCATATGAAAAAACAATTCATTTACTTATGTTATACGCGAATGGGAGGGAAGAAGAAGAAGACGAAAACGACGATAATGATATGGAAACTGATAATATAATTGATAAAATAAAATCACCAAGAAATTATCATTTCATGTGGATTAAGAATCTGTCAAGACTATTAGGAAAACAAACTAATAATTGTGGCAGTAAAATGTTATATTGTGATAGATGTTTAAATCATTTTAAAACGCAACGTACACTAAAAAAACATGTTGAAAATTGTTTTCAACAAAATACATGCAGAATAACAGTGCCTGAGGAGTCTAATAAAATATTAAAATTCAAAAATTATAAATACCAAGAGAAAGTACCATTTGTTATATACGCCGACATTGAGTCAATATTACGTAAAGTAAATGATACAAGTAATCACAACACAGTCATTCAAAACAAACATATCCCATTCAGTATTGCATATTATTTGAAATGTGAATATGATGATAGTTTCTCAGAATTCAAAATTTTTAATGGTACAGACTGTATTAAACAGTTCTCAAATAGATTAGAACAAATCGCTCATATTGTAAACAAAGTTATGAAAAATATTATACGTATGGATTTATCAACTGCAGAAGAAATTAATTATGTAAATAGTACAGTATGCCATATTTGTGAAGAAAATATTGAAGAAAATGATATTAAAGTTAAAGATCACTGCCAGTTTACTGGAAAATTCAGAGGAGCTGCTCACCAAACTTGTAATTTGAATGATAAAAAATCACATGTAATACCTATCGTTTTCCACAACTTGTCAGCTTATGATGCTCATTTTATTATAAAATCAATTGCTAAAGACATAAAAGGTAATACAAATCTTCTTCCAATTAATAAAGAGCGATATATTTCAATGACTAAGTATGTAAAATATACTAAAATTCAACTGAGATTCATCGACTCCTACCGTTTCATGGCCAGCAGTTTGGATAAATTGTCTTCACACCTAACAGACGCAGAAAAATCGATTACAAAGTCTTTTTGTAATAGCCAAGAAGAATTCCAGCTACTCATAAGAAAAGGGATATTTCCTTATGAATATATAGGTATGTTTTTACTTTTATAATTTTATAATTTATTTACATTTTGTTTGTTTATTTAGATTCTTGGGAAAAGCTGAATGAAGAACAGCTACCTGCAATTAAACAGTTCTACAGTTCCCTCAGAGGAGAAACTGTCAGTGAAGAAGATAATCAACACGCTCAAAACGTTTGGTCAACATTCAACATAAGAACAATAAATGAATATGCGTACTTATATTTAAAAACTGACGTTTTACTTTTAAGTGATGTGTTTGAAAATTTTCGGCAAAGTTGTTATGAAACATATAAATTAGATGCATTACATTATTATACTGCCCCCGGTTTAGCATTTGATGCAATGTTAAAATATACACAAGTAAAGCTAGAACTATTAACAGATATTGATAAAATTTTATTTATTGAGAGAGGGATACGTGGAGGTCTCTCTCAATGTTCTAATCGGTATGGCAAAGCCAATAATAAATATATGGGTGAAAAATATGATTCCAATATTGATGAATCATATTTAATGTATTATGATATAAATAATTTGTATGGGGGAGCGATGAGTATGTTTTTACCATATGGAAATTTTGAATGGGTAAATGAATTAGATTTTTTCAAAATTGACATTATGAATATTAGTGAAACATCAAGTACGGGCTACATTTTGGAAGTTGACTTAGAATATCCTACCAACTTACACAAAATTCATAATGATTTACCACTATGCCCAGAGCATTTTACTCCACCGATTTCCAAACAACCAAAATTAATTGCAAATTTACATAATAAAACAAAATATGTAATTCATTATGAAAATTTGAAACAGTGTTTAAAATTAGGTATGAAGTTAACTAATATTCATAGAATTTTTAAATTTAATCAAAGCCCATGGCTAAAAAAAATATCGATTTAAATACTTCACTGAGGCAAAAATCTAATAATGAATTTAAGAAAAATTTTTACAAATTAATGAATACCAGTGTATTTGGTAAAACGATGGAGGATGTGCGAAAACATAAAGATATTAAATTAGTTACTCAATGGGGTGGTAGATATGGTGCTAAAGCATATATATCTCAGCCAAATTTTCATAGCTGCACAATATTAGATGAAGATTTAGTTTTAATAGAAATGTCAAAAAAATACATTGTTTTTAATAAACCCATTTATGCAGGTTTTGCCATATTAGATTTATCAAAATTATATGTATATGATTTTCATTATAACTTTATTGTTGCTAATGTGGGTGATAGAGCAAAACTTCTGTATACAGATACTGACAGTTTAATTTATCATTTTCGCAATTTCGATATATATGACTTCATGAGAGAGAATATTTCAAAATTCGATACTTCTGATTATAGTAGTGATAATATTTATAATATGCCGAGAGTAAATAAAAAAGTATTAGGCCTTATGAAGGATGAAAATAATGGCAAAATTATGTCAGAGTTCATAGGCCTACGATCAAAAATGTACACTTATAAAATTTTTGAAAATGAAAATGAAAAAATTAAAAAAACTGCTAAGGGAATCACGTCCACCACATTAAAAACAATAAGTTTTAATGACTTCTATAATTGACCTATCCTGTCAGAAGGAGTGAGTGCGATAGATACACAGTAACATTGTGTTGAGTGAGACAGCAAGCTGGTGCGCAGTACGCTGTGCGCATGCTTGTGGCAAAAGGAAGTGACGTCAATAGACCAAGCCTGGTGATGCGGTCGTATTTTGACAGATTTGTACAAATGTCAAAATTTAATTTCAATTTTTTTACGATTTTATTAATTTGTTTAATGTCTGTTGCGTACTAAATTGTTCAAATTGTGCAATGTCATTAAATTGAATTAAACTTTTCCCCTACATTTAAAAAATTTAAAATAAGAAATGTCAAACTTCAACTAATCGCACTTTCTATTGTCATAGCGTACTGCGCAGCAGTTGTGTCGTCTCACTCAACACATGTTACTTTGTATCTATCGTACTCACTTCCTCTAAACCGGATGCCCAATGCCCAAGCATGCGCGCGCAACCGAAGTTCAACAGGATAGGTCTATTGTTTATTTAGTAATACTTTATTATACAAAAATCAATATACAATCAAATCAATAAAACACAATGTCCATACTGTTAAACAAAACAAATTAGCTTTGAGCCCTCACGATGATAAACGTGTTATAAATTATTTATATACAGACACACTCCCGTGGGGGTTTAAACATTTAGAATAAATAACTTTTATCAACATATTAGTACTCATGTTTTACTCAATCATATAAATATCCTGTTATACAAATAAGTAACTCATTTCTAAAGTTGTATATAACCTATCAACATGTCATCTGAAAACATACAATTTGAGAGTGAAAATAAAACTGAAGAACTTGATAGAACAATTGTAGCGATACAAAATAAAATTAACGAAATTGACAGAAGATCTATGCTGAGACAAAAGAAAATTGATAAACTTGAAAAAAGATGTAGAGAGAAAGAAAATCAACTTCAAAAATGTACATTGTGTGAAGAAATTGAAAATGTAAGTTAAAAAAATTCAATTTACATAACAAAATAAATAACATTATTTTATTTACAGCCAACAAACTCATTTGCGTCTCATGATCCTCGCAGCAAGGAACTGAACCAAGAAGAAAAACTTAAGGAAGATTTTCAGATCCTTGATGATTTATTGCGTCTGAACAATGATGTACGTCAAACTTTTCTGAACCAAGAAGAAAAGCTTAAGGAAGAAGATTTTCATATCCTGTATGATTCATTGCGTCTGAACGATGATGTATTGCAAACTTTTAAAAAAGAAAATAAGTTGTGAAATAAATAATATAAAAATGTATTAACAGTATAAATAAATATGTTGCATTTTTTATTATGTACAGTTATTTTACTCAATCATATAAATATCCTGTTATACAGATAAGTAGCTCATTTCTAAAGTTGTATATAACCTATCAACATGTCATCTGAAAATATACAATTTGAAAGTGAAAATAAAACTAAAGAACTTGATAAAACAGCTATGGTGATACAAAATCAAATTCAAAATTTAAAAAAACATTTTTCATCAACTGAAACTAAATTGAAAGTGGGACTCATGAAAATTGAAAAACTTGAAAAAATATGTAAAGAGAGAGATAATCAACTTAAAAAATGTACATGTATGAATATATTTAAACAGCCAAAACGAAAACTTCAACTAAAAAATGAAGAAATTGAAAATGTAAGTAAAGAAATCAATTAACATAACAAAAAACACAAAAATATATATAATGTTATTTTATTTACAGACTAAAAAACCTAAAACTACAAAATCTCGTGATCCTCGCAGCAAAGAAGAAGAAGAAGGACAACTTAAGGAAGATTTTCAGACCCTTGATGATTTATTGCGTCTGCCAGATGATGTATTGCAAACTTATGTAGAAGAAAATAAGTGGTGAAATAAATAATATAAAAAACATAAAAAATGTATTAATAATATAAATAAAGATTTATTTGAATATATATGAGACCTTCATTTGAAAATATTTCTTAGTTATCACTTGAACTCACAGCTGACAAGAAGTATGAGTGTTGATAAATTTAATCACTATTTACCAAATTCTTATAGATCACCTAGGCGTGGTCCTCCGGGTATTGGTTTTGATAAAACTACAAATGGTGATTTTAATTAGTTAATGTTGGAAATTGTACAGACGAAAAAGACGCTTGTACTAAAAGTTATGTAGAGTCATTAGTGAATGATGTAGTCAAGCAAATGAATATGAAATTTAATCAACTTGAAAATGAAAGCAACACAACGTTTAATCAAACATCACATAATATCAAATTATTAAAAGAAGAAAATAAGGAAAATATGTAGCGAGCTGTCACCTTTTATTTATATTTATATTTCAATTAATCAAGTTTTCTTGTATATTTTTATAGTATATTGTTTTTATTGTTTTATTGTTTATTATTATACATAACTACCAAAATAAATATACACGAATTTTATTATACTCTAAAGAATTTTATATTTTATACAAATAAAAGTGATTTTATATTATACACTTTTATATTGGTGACCCCGACGTGATACAATCCTTCACGCCTCATCCTTCGTCGACGTGATCTTCGCGACTATTCTTCAAGACATTCTCCATCTTCTTCGACCTGTCATTCAACATCTTCGTTTCTTCATTGTTCTCCACTGCAACGTCAACTTCAACCCTCTACTATACTCCAAGCAAACCTCTCAACCTCTGCATCTTATTCTTCATCTCCTACGGACTCCTTTAGATTTTATTTTATTAAGGTATTTTTTATTTAAATTTCACACAAACAATCACTTACACGTCAACAGTTCACAACACTCTTCCTTCCTTTCATACTTGCAGCATTTCCCTAGCACTGTCCAGACTCACTTGGGCTGCTAGGGAACTTTCATCAAATCTGTCAACCTCTCCCTCTTGAACACAATTTTTATTTCTTCAACACATGCCAGTGTCAAACCCCGCAATCTGTAATTGCATCGACACTGGCATAAACATACATACCACATCTTTATCATTTACCCTACTAGCCACTAACCTGCACCACTTGCCAATTTTTTTATATTTACTCTCCATGCCTTTTTTGGGGGGGGAGTAATGTAGCGAGCTGTCACCTTTTATTTATATTTATATTTCAATTAATCAAGTTTTCTTGTATATTTTTATAGTATATTGTTTTTATTGTTTTATTGTTTATTATTATACATAACTACCAAAATAAATATACACGAATTTTATTATACTCTAAAGAATTTTATATTTTATACAAATAAAAGTGATTTTATATTATACACTTTTATAAATATATCGAATAATATATTTCAAATCAATAAAAAAATTGATAACATGCCTAATATAATATCAAGTAGTGTTAACGAAAATATAATTTATTTGAAAGAGCAAATTTCACAATTACAAAATAATATGTCTAATATCAAGGAAAAATTCGAAAAAGACTCATTAAATACTATTGAAATAATTCACACAAACTTATCACAACTTCGACAAATTATTATTATTAATATACAGTTAAAACAAAATTTAGAAACATTTGAAATATTAAATAATAATAATAGTGATAATACAAGTTATATTATACCTTTTGATGGTACAATAATTCAAATTAAAAATAATATTACCAACACAGCGGCATCATGTGATGTTTATTTAAATGGAAAATTTACAATTTTAAATAATAAAGAAATAAAAAAATATGATAAAATTCAATTTTATCCTCGCAAGTCAGTGAAATATTCTCATGTATATAACATTGAACTTACAATTGAAACAAATGTTATAAATGATAAGAAAAAAGAGATAAGAGTATAAAAATAACACAGACATCAGTACAACAACGCATTCACTGTAATCAAGTGACACTGTAAACAACATAAAAAATGGCGTATAAAATAATGGCGTTAGATATTATTGAAATTGCCAATAAATTAAATCAGCTTTCTGAAGAAACATATGCAAATTATAAACATATTATTAATACATCCAAAGACTATCGTGATAAAGATCAATTATTAGAAATTATTGGAAAATATGCCTCCGTAGCATATTTGTGTGGTGAAATAAGTGAACAACGTTTTAAAAATTTAATAAATCTCTTCGATGGTTATCAATTAGAAAAAATATGGTTTGAATTACCATTAAAATTTAAACTAATGAAAAACATCTTTCAACGTTTGCCCTGTGTAGATCATTACAATTTACCGACAGATATCTCACATATTGATGGCCCACCTCCAAACATAGAAAATTGTCCAGCATGCTTTTTTATAAATGTTAATTTTGAAGAATAAAATTATGTTTTAAATAGTTCTGTATATGTAATAAAAAATAAATAAAAAATGTTGTAAATAAAATATTATTTTATTACAAAGCCCCATTACCTAATTCCTAAATATCTTACAGGTACACACACACACACAGGTAAGTTTCATACAGGTAAGTTGCAATATTTTAATAAAAAAATTATTTACATATTATTTTATACATTTTTATTGACAATAATAAAATTTATTTCGTTATTTTTTTATGAAATGTATACACTTTTCCTAATCCTGTCCAGTATGAGCATGATGTCTTGTAGCAAGTAATAGTTCCTTCAAAACTCGTTGTCGGTGGTATATATGACCAACAATTCTTTCCTTTACAACCTGGACATTTTTTTGGTAACCCATTACATTGAGTGTCTGTACAAAATTTGCACGTCATCATCGTACAAAATTCAAAAATACAATAATTCAAGTACATGTAATACTTCAAATTTTAAATAAATTTACACCTTTTGCATTCGAAGTTAACTTCGAAGTTGACTAGGGGCGGGGGACCCCCATCCCCATCCGGATTCGGATCTGGACGCGCATCGCGCGCTATTTTTTATTTTGCGCGCGAAATATTACAACACATTGCGTCAGACTTTTTTTAACCTGATTTCCTCATGCACAAGTGTGTCATAAGCGCCCGCAAGCCGCCATGAGCGCGCGCATCGCAACGCCATGACCGCACGCTATTTTTCGCGCGCAATTTTTTATTTTGCGCGCGAAATTTTTTTTAACCAAATTTCCTCATGCACACGTGCGTGATAACAAACCAAATTCGCGGAAATACGCCCACCAAATTCAAGGTCCAGGATGTACGCCCACCGGATGCCCCCCGATAACACATGATTACGTCATCTGATGTGTGCATGTCTTGCTTACGTCATCGTGCGCTCTATGCTTCTAGACCGGATGTCGACTTCCTGGGCCAGAATCACCCTATTACCCCTACTGTTAGTATTACCTACCAGATTAAGAATTCAGTTGTTTTCCTTTTTACTTCCTTGTACGGAGTAATAAGGAAGTATTGTAATCGCGAAAAGTTTCGGTTCTCAGATTTTTACGGAAATATCCGTTTTGACCTTTTCTGAATCCATTATGACTAGTTTCGTCGTGACGTCTGTACGTACGTATGTACGTCTGTACGTACGTATGTACGTATGTATGTCGCATAACTCAAATTCGGTTAGACGTAGAAAGTTGAAATTTTGTATTTAGGACTGTTATAGCATCTAGTTGTGCACCTCCTATCTTTGGTTTCAATCTACAAACCGGAAGTAGTAAATTTAAAAAAAATTTCGATAAATATTTAATTTAAGACAAATTTTTTTATTTTAAATGAAAGATTATGTGATTATTACCTACAATCGGTATTTTATAAATATTTTTGTATCTGGTATCATTTAAGAATAATTAAAGTATATATTTATAATTTAGTATTTCGTAACTTGTAGTCCATGATCGATTAACATTTGTTACTATGTAAAATTTAAATGATTTTGACATGACAGTGACAATAGTAAAATATGATTTATATCTTCTTCTGCAGTTTAAATAAAATGACTAAAATATATTTGTGAGTATACTAGTATAATAAGTTAAAAGAATTTTTTATATTATTCTACATTTTAGTTATTACGTAAAGTATGAACAAACAAGGCGTACAAGGAAGTCATGTGGTGTGCACGTCAGATTTTTTAAATTACAGCATATTCCGGAAAATAAAGAAAAACAAATGAAAATTGCAAAATTTCAGAATTTTAAATATTTGTTTTTGTATATGGGCTTATAAAAAACTCTTCAAAAAAACAGTACAATGTATCTTACATAAAAATGTCTGAGGAATCCAATGCCGCAAACCGGAAGTCGATATCTTTATCCGTTCAGAAACTAGAATTGACTAAACTCAAGAGAATTATAAAATAAATAAAAATAAGAATTCTAAAATTTTATAATTTTCTTTTGGAGAAAATCATTAAATTTCGGCTTATAAGAGGACCTTCAAAAAAAATAGTACATAAAAATTCCTGAGGAATTCAATGCCGCAAACCGGAAGTCAATATCTTAATCCGTTCAGAAACTAGAATTGATTAAACACAAGGAACTATAAGAATTCTAAAATTTTATATTTTTCTCTTGGAGAAAATAATTAAATTTCGGCTTATCAAAGGCCCTTCAAAAAAATAGTACAATGTATCTTACATAAAAATATCTGAGGAATCCAATGCCGCAAACCGGAAGTCGATATCTTTACCCGTTCAGAAACTATAATTGATTAAACACAAAAAACTATAATAATTATTTAAAAAAATTTAATAGGGGGTTGGTAACATTGATCGTTAAAGTAACATTGTATTTGTATTCTTACTACTTATTTTTTGCAACATCGAGAATTATTAAACAATAAAAAGAAGTTATATGAAGTTCAGGTATATAAGTGATCTCTAAAACAGTGCATAAATCAGTTTTGGTGAGTGCAAAATAATAATACTCATAGTCACTTAAGTCAGTAGTGCGACTCTGTACCTGTCAATTAGCGCGAATAAACAAACACTACGCATATGTACTTGCGCATCTGTAAACAAAAAGTCAGTGTTCCCAACTATACTGAAAATAAATTCGAACTGTATACTATAAATTAAATAAATTATAAAAACATTAAGCAAAATAAATAACTGTAATAATAATTAAGTTAATAAAATTTATAATAAAAACAATAAAAAAGAACAATGGCTACGCTGGATGAAATAAAATCTTTAATTATCCCTTTGCAAGAACAAATGACTTCTCTAAATACAAAAACTCAAAATATTCTAGAATCATTAAATATTAATAATATTAAATTTGAAGAAAAATTTGCCAATTTAAAAAAAGAACTAGAAGACAAGGACAGAAAAATAGAAAAATTAGAAAGAAAACTCCGCGAAAAAAATTTATTAATATTCGGAATAAATGAGGAACGTAATGAAGACACAGAATATAAAATTTTGAAATTTTTTGAAGAAAAAATGAAAATTAATACAATCACCAACCGAGACATAGAAGATGCTAGAAGACTTGGAACATATAATGACAGCCAAACACGTCCCATTCTTGTTGAGTTTACATCTAAAAAACATAAAAATAACATTTTCAGGAACGCATACTTACTGAAAAAAACAAACATACATATAGAAGACGACTACCCACCTAGGGTAGTCTCCGAAAGAAAAAAACTAAAACCACACTACAAAAAAGCTATATCAGATGGATATAATGTAAAACTGAAGTATGATACACTCATAATAAATGGAAAACCATATACAAGCGCGGAACTCGAAGACTGCAATTCCCATAGCGAGGGTGATGATCTACTAGAAACCCAACGACGTCTCTCCGTATCTCTTCACAATCTACCCCTTGCAACAAACGAAGAAGTGAAAGAAAAAGATCAAGAACAGAATAAACAGAAAAAAATAGAGAAACAGAATCAGATAGAAGATCTAAATCAAACAATTATTCCGCAAAAAGCAGATAAATCACCAATAATGAAAGAAGCTGCAAAAGATCTCAAAAATAATACAACTAACCAGAATTATGGTCCACTGGACAAACATTTTATAAGAGAAACTCGCTCTAATTCACAGTCAAAAAACCTGCTAAAAACTCCAACAACGAAACCAAAATAATATTCTGGAATATACAAGGTTACAAAAATTTATTTAGATTAAGCAATCAGGAAGAAAAAGTACTAGTAGAACACGACATCATATGTCTTTGTGAAACGTGGCTAAATTTTCATATATCCGACAGTCCAAATATATTTAAAAATTATAAAAACTTTCAACAAAAAGCAGTAAAAGAACATCATACAGGAAGGGCTATTGGGGGCCTCTTAATATTTTATAGAACTGAGCATTTATCAATCAAGTACATAGAAAGCGAGCAGCACTGGATATTCCTAGAAATAAAGGCAAATGGCGAAAATATAATTCTTGGTACCGTGTACTTCTCTCCAAGTTACAACTTTGAAATTCTTATGGAGCTATTCACATACACGATGAAAGGACTTACAGAAAAATATCCAAAGCACTCATTAATAATTGGAGGTGATTACAATGCGCGCATTGGAAACCTAAATCAAGCTGAAAACTGGATATTTTCCAACTCTAAACTGATAGCTAGAAGAAGTGCATTGGACAACAAAATTAACAAAAATGGAAAAGATTTGTTGGAAATATGCGAAGAGGAAAACCTGTTTGTTGTAAATGGAAGATCAATAACCGACTCACCAGCTAACTACACTTACTTAAGTTCTATAGGGAAGAGTACTATAGATCTGGTATGGATAAATACAAATGCGATCCCAATTATATCAAATTATACTGTACTAACTGATATCGTAGTCTCAGATCATATGATAACTTCATTATCAGTTACAAATTTAAAGTCAATAAATACCCAGGAGAGCCAGAGTACCAAAAAAATTGAAAAACTAAAATTAATTGATAATATGCAGAATTCCAAAGCATATTCAAGCGTAATGGAAATCGTATTTAGCAATCTTGAGAATACAGAACACAATTCAACTAATATGTATAATTTATTAAAAGATAAAATTATGAACACTTCACTTGTCACAGGCCTAATAAGGAAAAGTACAACCTCAACAGTTGGCCCACACTCAAATAAACCATGGTTTAACAAATCACTAAAAGAACTTAAGAAAGCTACAAGCAAGAGTCTGAAAAACTGCAAAAATCAAAATTATGACCAAGAAAGTGTAGATATTTATATCCAAGCAAAAAAAAATTATAAAAATAGTATCTCGTCAGAGAAAAACATATATAAGGAAAATATAAAACATACTCTGGAAAACATAAAAGACCAAAAACAATTCTGGAAAACATTTAAAGCCCTTCAAAGAACATGTTATCGTCAAATCCCTTTAGTTGTCGAAGAGGTACAAGAATTTTACTTCACTTGGTTTGGACCGAGAATAACGTGCGAGGTACAGTACTTTGACGTACTTCACCCATACTTGGACATAAATATTACCCAAAATGAATTAGAATACGCCATTAAAAGTTTAAAAAATGAAAAAAGCCCCGGTAATGACAATATTACAAACGAGCATCTTAAGTATCTACCAGAAAATGGAAGGATTTTCTTAAAAAATTTAATGAATAAATTCCTTGTGGATGAGGATATCCCTAATCAGTTAAAAAAACATCACACTGTCTTTAATACACAAAAAAGGAGATCGATCAGAAATTAGTAATTATAGGGGAATCGCTTTGGTCAACACAATAACGAAACTATTCACATTCATAATAAACAACCGGCTACAAACATGGGCAGAGAGTTTCAATATACTTCCAGAAGCACAGTCGGGCTTTCGTAAGCATCGCTCTTGTATCGATAATTTATTTGTACTCGATACGGTTGCTAGATCCCGTCTCCTAAGCAACAAAGAAGGAACCTATGCCATATTTGTAGATTTTGAGAAGGCCTTCGACTCGGTTAATCACGAAATTTTATGGAAGAAAGCATACAACTCTGGAGTAAGTGCTAAAATAATAAGATTATTGTCGAATATCTACAAAGAAGCCAATCTCCAAGTAAAAGTCAATAACGATTGGACAGAGAACATTCCCATAACAACAGGAATTTTACAAGGAGAATGCACGAGCCCACTTCTGTTCGCTCTTTACATTGCGGATTTGGAATCTTTCTTCAGAAATCAAAATCTTGAAGGCATATACCTTACACCACAAATAGATATTTTAACACTACAGTATGCCGACGATATAGTCATCTTCGCGCGATCACCTGTAGATGTTCAGAAAAAACTAAACGTTCTCGAAAACTTTTGTAATTCACTCTGCTTAAAAGTCAATTCTGAAAAAACCCAAATAATTCATTTTCATAATGGGAGACCACCTAAAGTAAAAAGAAAATATATGTGTCAAGGCAGGGAGATCAAACCTACTAAGAAATACAAATATCTGGGAGTAACTTTCAACTCATCCGGTCTATATAACGAACAAGCGATTAACGCAATAAATAAAGCAAATAGTATCTCTGGCGCTATCAGAGAAACGTTGGCAAAAAGCGGTATTTACAACTGGCAGACAATTATGAAATTATTCCATTCAACGATCGCTCCAACTGTTTTGTACGCAACCGAAATTTGGGGTGCAAACCACATAGAGAAATTAGAAATGAGCCAATGTCAATATTTCAAATCCATCTACTGCTGGCACAAATCAACACCAAACTATATTGTCAGACGGGAATCAGGACAAGTAAAACTAGAAATTATAATTTTAGAAAGATCTCTCAATTGGTGGTATAAAATACTATTAATGCCAGAAACGCGCTACGTCAAAGTATGTTATAATTTCCTGATTAATTCTGTCAATAAACTGAAAACTAAATTCGAAGGCTCGAAACTAAGGAAATATATCTGGGTAAAAAACCTACAAGAGATGTTGATCAAAGCCAACTTTGGTTGGATTTGGGACAAACAAAATCCGCTTATCTTAAAAAATGAAATGATGAACATAAAAAATGCCTATGCTCAACAACTTGATACTGAAGACACGACAAGAATCATAAGGGCATCGCATAACACAGATTATGCACTGTACAGAACTACTTTAAATTACCTAACGTCTCTCTACGTATTTTGCGAGTAGTTAGTCAGATTCGAACAGCTAATAACATTTGCACACAAATTTTCCACAACGTCACAGCATTCAAATTCAAGACTAATGAAATATGTACTTTGTGCAATAAATTTGAATTTGACACACTAGACCACTTCCTCTTTAGCTGCCCAATATTTTCTCCTGTTAGGACCGAATTTATATTAAAATATATCAGAGACAGCACAAAAGAGAATTTTAACAGAGATCTACTGGCGGAAATATCAATAAAAAAATCTACGACATCTATAATTTTACAAGTACAGCACTAAAATTAAAAGCGTTTGTTGAAAACTTTTAAATCTAAAAATCTAATATCAAACATATAAAAGCAAAAAGTTAAAATTTAAATAATAATAAAAAATTAAAAAAAAGTTAAATGTTGCAGTGTTAGTGAGAAATCGCGAAGGGCCTGTTATACCGTTATACCGTTATAATATACGAGTGACGTACCAAAAGTGACCGATACAGACAGAATGTGTATACTCGAAGGGTTATGTATGCGAGATGCAAGTTTATTGACATTTTTTTTCTTCATATTATATCTATGTATATAAAGTTAAATTTAGAATAATTAATTAGAATCATTATATTTTATGTATAAGTAAAATAATTATTTTGTATGCATGTTTACCTTTACAAACTTAAATGTTTAACGTAAAATGTACCAAAATGTAATAAGCTATGCTTTAGATACAAATATACATTATTATTATAAAATTTAATAATTTTCTATTGGAGAAAAACCATTAAATTTCGGCTTATCAAAGGCACTTTAAAAAATTAATACTATGTATCTTACATAAAAATGTCCGAGGAATCCAATTCCGAGAACCGGAAGTCGATATCTTGATCCGTTCAGAAATTAACGTTGATTAAACACAAGAAACTTTTAAAATTCTAAAATTTTACAATTTTCTCTCGGAGAAAATAATTAAATTTCGGGTTATTAGAGGTCTTTAAAAAAAATGGACAATGTATCTTACATAAAAGGAATCCAATGCGGCAAACCAGAAGTCGATATCTTTATCCATTCAGAAAGTAGAGTTGATTAAACACAAAATAATTAAAATTCTGAAATTTTGCAATTTTCACTAGAAGATAATAATTAAATTTTGGGTTATCAAGGGCCTTACAAAAAATTTAATATAATGTATGTAAATTATATATCTCCACACACTGTATTTCACCATATTTCATCACACCCTATATATGTTTCATCAGCATCCTTGTCCTTGGTAATTTTCCATACGATAAGTAAAGAGATAAATACGCTCGCTTCTACAGAGACGGAGTCAGTCAGTCATTCTGCTTGCTTACGCTTGTATATATCAAATTGTAATATTATCTATCAATATAATAAAACTGTATCTACGAGAAATAAAGTGTTTTAAAAACCTAATTAAATATCTCCGATACATAATTGGCGCAGTCGGTAGGATTGATAGATAACAGTGCCGACACAATAAATACAATATTGTGGTGAATTTTTAAATTCTTTACCGCATACCTACACACCTACAAAAGAAGATAAACGGCTTCTACCTGTAGCCCATCAGGGTCTAACCACGACCCATCTTTAAAAGAAGATCACGTCTCCTGTTTCTGTCTCACCTGGTTCACGTCTCCGGAAAACGAGGACTTGCTGTACCCGAGAAATCACCTTTAAAGCAGACTTGCTGTTCTTCACAACGACGATATCAAGCCAAGCAGTACTACCCTAGGAATGCTCCTAAAACTGTGGACAACTTTCCTAGTATTCATATTTACTTTGTAAGTTACATTTTTAAAATATAAAAATTGTACTTATAATAATTATTACACAAAGGGGTAGCTCTAGACACGATCTAGTAATAAAGCTATCGTGGTACCGGCACAGTACCGAACACACAAAATATTTTAAAATTTATGTACGATAGTGACAGTACACTAAGTACTATAAGTGAAAATTCTGATACAGAATTAGACCCAGTGTCAAATTTCAATTTAAATTTTAAACTTAAACCAAGTAACTTAACAGTCAGAAAAATGGCTCTTACAACAATTGGAGAAATTGACCAATTTCTCAAAACAATTCCAAATTATGATGGTAACATTAAAGTTTTACCAAGTTTCATAAAACAAACAGACATAATTTTAAATTTATTAAATACGTTTGCATTAACAAACAACCAAAGATTATTCATTTTTAGTATGATAAAACTAAAATTAAATGATCAAGCAATGGAAATAATAAGTAACAATGAATTTGCCGATTGGGAAGAATTAAAAACATTTTTACAAGAAAATTTCATGGACAAAAGTACTCCAGAAACGTTAATAATAGAGATTATGGAAATTAAATTTCAGAAAAATGCTGAAATCACATTGAAGAAAATTATGGAAAAATTTTCACTCTATAAATCAAAAATATTATTAATGAATTATACTCAATTACAAAAAAATGCAATTACAACCGAAAATCAGAAATTCATTGTAAAACGATTTATTTCACTACTACCAACTTCAATTAGAGGTTCATTTATTGTTAAAGATCCTACAACTTTGGAACAGTGTGAAAAACTACTCAAAAATGAATTTAGTTTTATTAATAATCCACATCTTCCAAATTTATCTAAACCACAAGAGAATTTTAACCAAAGAATAAATATTCCACCTAAAAAATTCCCTGGACAAATGTTCCCTCAAAAACCATTTAATCCTCAACAAGGAGCCACTTACAAACAATTCGCTCCAAAACAAAATGTTAGAAATGCCACAGAAAATAAAAGACAATACAACACACCTATGTCACAAACAACTAGATTAACACAACCAATGTCAACACAATCAATAAGACAAAATTATCTTTGTAATGAATCAAACACAGAGACTGAAAATTACATTGACGAAAACGACGAACACTTATTAGAAAATCAAAATACCGAGAATGATTTTTTAGAATTAGAACAGACGACGGACGAGGGAAACTACGTAATGTCTTCTATCACAAAAAATCTACCTACTTTAAAAATTGGACCATACGTAATACTTTTTGACACCGGTTCCTCAATTAACTTTATTCATCCAAATTTAATTAAACAATATAAAATAAAGACATACAAAGAAAATTTAACATTTAAAACTGTCAATAGTAAATCAACATGTGATACTTACGCGATAATAAAAATTCAAAGCCAACCATTAAAATGCTATGTCTACAATTTTCATGAAAATTATAATATACTTCTAGGTATAGAAGCTTTCAAAATATTAAATATTCAATTAAACTTCCAAAATAATGAAGTACAAGTAGGAAAAAATATTTATAAATTACAAGAATTAGAAAAAATAAAAATTGAAGTAAATAACATTCAAATTAGAGATACTCATTTGAACGAATTTGAAAAAGGAAAATTAAATAAATTAATAAAACAATATGAAGATCTGTTTCCCAAAGATAATGAAAATCTAACGTGTACTAGTACAATAGAACATAAAATAATTCTTAACGACGAAACACCCGTCTATACTAAAAACTACAGATTACCTCAAATATATGAAAAGGAGGTAGAAGAACATGTAAAATCACTTTTAAAAAATAAAATTATTCAAAAATCTTTTTCACCCTGGTCTTCCCCAATATGGATTGTTCCAAAGAAACTCGATTCATCCGGAAAACAAAAAACTAGAATGGTTATAGATTTTAGAAAATTGAACGCTGTAACAAAAGATGATAAATTTCCCATCCCGAATATAGATACACTTTTTGATCACATAGGACCATCTCAATATTTTACAACCCTAGATTTGCACTCTGGTTTCCACCAAATTAAAATGCGTAAAGAAGATAGAGAAAAAACTGCATTCTCTACAAACTTAGGACATTTCGAATTTACTCGAATGCCCTTTGGCTTAAAAAATGCACCTGCCACATTCCAACGAATGATTAATAATGTCTTAGGTGACCTAATTAATAAAATATGTCTAGTCTATATGGATGACATAATTATTTTCGGCAAAACATTTGATGAACATACTCAAAATCTAAAATTAGTATTCGAAAAATTAAGACAAGCAGGACTAAAAATTCAATTAGACAAATCGGAATTTTTTCAAAAAGAAGTAAAATATTTAGGTTACGTAATAAATGAACACGGGTTAACAACAGACAAAAATAAAGTAGAAATAATACAAAATTTAAATTTACCAAAAACAAAAAAGGAAATAAAACAATTTTTAGGAACATTAGGATGGTACAGACGATTCATACCCAATTACGCAGAACCATCGATCTTCTATAATTCAGATCCGCCATTTATATGGGTTTTATGGAAGAATATAATTTAGTTCTTCGTTAACAACTAGATGTCTCTAGTAATACATGAAAACACAATAGGAGCTTGAAATCTAGCTACGGAACGTTTTGTTGGAGATAACGCTCAACGGTTTATACCTCATTCCAACTTGCTTGACGTGTATCGCTAAACCATAATATCAACTCATTTATAATAATTTCTGTCTTTCAATACTAAAAACGTTTGTTAACTACTTGTTTTGTAATGAATTTTATGTATAAAAGAAAGTAAATGCCGGCTAATTAACAATAAAATTATAATTTTATTACAAATCCTACTTAAAAAATATTATTTTTCAAACAATTGGGTGTATTTGTAGAACATTCGAATATACCTACTATTAATTGTGAAATTATAAATATTTAAAATAATAAGATAGGTATGAAAGGAAAATAAAAGTAAAACATAAACAAAAAAACAAATATTATATTTCTGTAATAATCAATAATAAAGTCAAGGCAAAAAATATGAAAATACAAAAAATATATGTACAGGATTCGAAAATAAATGTTATACCTACATAAAATATTTTTAACACAATAATAATATACCTACATATACATAAAACAAAAAATTAAAAACAAACTTATTTGAAAAATAGAAATTTTATATTTATGTCATATTTTACGCATTCTGCAAAATTCGTAATTTTGGGTTCGGTTTATTAGCACTAACTTTCTTATCTTTTTTATTACTAATAGTTTTACAGAATTTAAAAATTTTGCATTTTAATAAAAGATTGACAATAAACATTTTGTGTTCAAAGCATTCATCATTGGTAGATAAAAAAGTATTTGCTAACATATTAGTAATTTTCATAACTAATTTTTGTTTAACATTTTTTTGGTGGTATAAATTATTTATATTTTCTTCGAACACATTCAAAATAAATGTAATATTGTTTATAAATTCATTTGCTGGTGACAGCAGCCCTTTTCCTTCAGACATATTTATATTTTTGTAGGTTTTATTTAGTAAAAAATACTCGTGTTTGTTTTCCAATTTTGATTGTGTTAATAAATTTTCTCGGCAAACATTGCAATTAAATTTATCTATACACTTTCTTGCTAAATAACCAGCAAAATAAGTTATTGAACAAGCTTCTAAATTTATTTTTTGATTTAAACTTGTACTTGCATTGAAACAACTTGTAGTACAATTATTGTCAGAATCAGAATCAGAATGTTGTGTTGAATGTTTTTCTTGCATTTGTGTAGTATTGTGTGACAGTTCTGGCGTTGTTGTTGTTAAATTTAAAATTGTGTCTGTGTCTACTTCGCAATTTGAGTATTTGACTGGCTTAATTAAAGAATTAATTACATTACTTCGAAATAATGTACGCAAAATCGTCGCAGTAGGATTTCTGTTGTAACCACCTTTTTGCCTAAAAACTGAAAATAAATTCTCAAGAACGTCTTGATTTAATCGGTTTGTTAATAAATATGTAATTTTTTTATTGTTTTTTGTTTCCTCTTTATACAACAGTAATATTCCTTCAATGGTTTGTATTAAGCCGTTAAAACAGGGTGGCGTAGTTTGTTTGTTTGTTTTCGAATCAATTTTAGTCAAACTCTTTAGATTGTTTAAAGCATCTTCTAAAGTTGATAAAACGGTATTATTATCACTTGAAATGGCACACTGATAGGGATTCTTAGAAAACCGTTTTCTACTATTTAAGCAGTCAAATAAGTTATTTAAAAATAAAATAAAATTTGCAGTATGAATACCGGTATTTGATTTTAGTTCTCCTGTTTGAAGACAAGTTTTTATCGCGGCGGACATAGAGTTACTAAAGATTTGAACTGCTCTTTTAACACTCATTTTTTGGAATGAATTCGGAAAAATGTGCGAGTCTGTTATTTTTAACAAAGTTCTGCTTTTATTTTTTTTATCTATTTCATATGTATCTCTAACGTCTTTAAAAGAAACAGTTTCATTATTAAATAAAAAATCACCATTAAGAAGATTATTTCTAAAACTTTTAAATAAATGTGGTGTATCAAAAAGTGAAATAATTTTATTATCATTAAATTCAAAGTACGGCTTTGCAGATGTTATATTCAATTTTTTATAGGCACTCTGATTGCTTGTGCCCTGATCGCATATTAAAACTTTGGGCAGTAAATTTGCATTGAATAATTCAGTGAGCAATAACTTTATTAATGTTACCAAATTATTTGCATTTACTCCAGATTTAGACAAAAAGTACGCTACCGGTAATTTCCACGTAGAATATAAGCCTCTGATCATAAAAACAAGACAATAATTTGCCACTTCCGGTTTCCGTCCTAGCGGTCCTAAATCTTCCAATCCTTCTATTAAGTCCATATCAGGCGAGTATTGCACATTATTCATGATAGCCATTTCATCAAAGCATAAAATACATGACCGTTCTTGCTCGGATCTATGTGAAAATTTTTTCTCTAATTGTTTAAACAAGTTCTTATTAATTCCGGGTTTAAATTTCGAAGAACCTAACCATCGTCTTATCGTAGAGGGTGCAGGCAGTATTATATTTAAAGATCTTAAAAAATTGTACGCTGAAGGAGATTTATAGAAAAGCATCAATGAAAGATTTTTTTCTTTAACTGTCCACTGTGAACGTTTTCGTTTTTTTATTTGCATTGAAGCCAAAGTTTTTGAATAATCGGATGAGAATGGAAACGTGTTAAGAAGACATTCAACAGTATTTAGTTTCTGTTTTTGTTTCATTTTTTTCTTTAATTTGGAAATTTGTGTCAGTTTATTTTTAATAACTTTTTTCCCGGATTTAATTTCAGATTTTAATTTTTTCTTACGAGGGGTATCATTATCATCACAAAATTCTAATTTTCTTTTTGAAGTTTTCTTTGGTGTCATATTTATTAATTGTTGAACTATTGAAGATTGGTTTGCGGAAGTAGAAGGTGTAGATATTGACGTGGACGTGCACGGTAATTGAGTCGGAGATTGTAATACTGCAGTCGGTGTCGATCCGCTATAAACTCGCTGTGGTACTTTAACTGACAATGGTGGGGATATGTTGTAAGATTTCGGGGGTGATGAAATATTATTTTTGTGTAACACGGGTACTGCAAAATTTGTCAATTTATGTTTGCTTTCGTTAATAAAAGAATCATTGGTGAAATGATTTTGGCAAACATATTTATTTCTTAATTTTTCCTTGTCAGAATAAAGCAGTTTAGAATTTCCTAAAATAAAATAGTTCATGTTAATATTGGTAATTAACATAATTTTATGTAGTACCTATTTCATAAAACGTATCTTGACTTTTTTAATTTTTGAAAAATACTTTTTTTAACTGTTCTTAGTAATAATAGTTTATATTATTATTATTTTCCAATTTTTGCAAACAATGCAAAATGACTAGGTTACGTACTTCACAGAAACACTTCTCGGAACGCAGAAATTAACTTTTTGTCAAAATGTATGTAATGTATGAGCCCAAAATTATATATTAGTTGGATCATTTTAATATTTCGTTTGATGTTTTATAAATATTTAAATAAGAGTCTAAATACAATACGCAAAATTTAATATAATATAAATTGGATATACTTACAGCTAACAAATTTTATGTTATATAATAATATTATCTTATTCAGTAGCAGATTTGCGGTGATGGGGAGGGGTAGGAAACAGCCGAAATAAACAACAAGTAAAAAACATATTGTTCTATTATTTTATATACCTATTAAAGTAAATAATTCAGGCACGTATATAAGGGGTTGAAAGAGGAACTTTCAATAATTAGGCATGTGGCCTTGAATGAAAAAAAATAATGTGCGGCTCTTTGTATTGCAAGCACAAACACAATTTGGATTTTGTATTTGAAAAACTGAGTTATTTGATACCTACTATTTTTCATGTGCATATTTTGCATATTCCCGCATTTCTATGCATATTTACGAATTGTGCATATTCGTGCATATTTTTATACTTTTTGTCCAAACTTTTAATTTTACGATTGAAATATTCAAAAAATGTTTTATTTTTTATATATGTATGAGGTATTTACTTAGCTACTGATGTTATTCTTATAAAACTGTAACAAAAATTTTAGAGTTTTACTAAAATCATTAACAATGTTTGAAATAAGCAAATTATTTCAAGGATAAGCCCCTGTCCAGTACCAGGGCGACCGGGACGTTTCACAGAAAACGAGTTTAATTGAAGGGTGACATTTTCCTCGAAATGCAACAACAATGTAAAACTTTATGTTATTTACTTTGTTGCGCATTAGTGTAATATTTTATTTTTTTACTAATGAAATAAAAAATACAATGGGTGGATTCTGGTCAAATATGTAAATGCTACAGATTTGTAAATCTTTAAATAATGAACAAAATCACATCAATGTTTGTTGACAAATATAAAAATGTTCATATGATTATAGATTTCATTGCGATTTTGTTTCATATATTTTTTAAATTTTACATATCTGTAGAATCGACCCATTAGACATATTTTTTATATAAAACAATTTTAGTATTTTGTGTCCTCTATATGTTAACGTCGGGACATCAATTTATTTTTAACCCAGGTAGATATCTGGAAGATAATTTAAAAAAATATCTAATAATAAACTGTTTTTGCAGTGTACAATGTAATATTTTCGACTATTTTGATTAAATTATTGTTTTACACTTAAAATAATTTTTTCTGTCCGAGCTCAAATTATGTAGTAATTTAATTTTTATCCTGTAGTTGTAAAACATACTATATAAACTTTTGTAAAACATAAAACGAATACTGGCGAACTCTTGTGTGTTTAAAGAGTACATTATTAATAAAATAACCATAAATTTACATTGTATTATTGTTATTGGGCACAAACTGTTGAAATTATAAGTTATATGCCCGATATAAGATTTTAATTTAAATTCTTATATGCGTGCATAAAAACATGAATTGAATCATATATTGTTAAATCTTGTTTTTATTTTTGATGTACATTATTAAAAATTTACACTTCTGATCTTACTTAATGCGGAAAATAGTAAAAAACAGTTTTCCCAACTTTAATTCAACACCTATAAATTCAAAAGTAAAGATACGTCATTTATTTATAATAATAGTTAATAGTAGTGTTAATTCTTGAGTCAACTAACTATTCAGTATTCATACCTGAGTTTAAAATCCATTTTTCTAGTCTTTCCTTATCTCTAACTGGAAACCGGTACATTTTCATTCCCATTTTTTGATTTATTTTGCAGTTAATATATTGACACGTATTTCCGGGCATTTTTATGAAATATATCAATAATACCTTAATTAATAATAATACTAACTAGTCAAGTTGCCAAGAAGTATGAAATGTCAAGTCGTTTTATCCAACTTCAAGGAAAGTACAAGCGAGTTGAATGAAATACGTACAGTTGCCGCGCCCTCATGCGGCGGCTGGCAGCTCAGTGCTGCCATCTCTTGGCCGCACGGCCGTAAGCGGTTGCCAAAACTTATACATTACTTGGGCAATCTGAATAGTAGAAGATGTATGGCAGAACTAACAAAACCTTTCACAAACTGTTTAAGGAAAAATACTAAAATCGACATAGACAATGACGAATATAAAAAAGCATTTACCAAATGTAGAAACATACTAACTGAATCACCAATATTACAAAATCCCAATTTTGACAAAGATTTTATTATCACTTCTGACGCAAGCGATTTTGCGATTGGAGCTGTTTTGACACAAGAACATGATAATAAAGAATTACCTATCTGCTATGCTTCAAAAACATTAAACAAAGCAGAACAAAATTACAGTACAATTGAGAAAGAATTAAAAGCTATAGTCTGGGCAGTAAGAAATTTCAAACCCTACATTTACGGTAGAAAATTTATTATAAAAACTGATCACAAACCACTTATTTGGCTATTTAATATGAAAAATCCCAATCAGAAACTCATAAGATGGAAAATTGAACTTAGCGAATATAATTTCGATATAAATTATCTGAAAGGAAAAGATAACGTAATCGCAGACCTTTTATCAAGACAAAAACCTAAGTATAAATTAATTGAAAAGATTGGAGATGTATTAGAACAAAACCCTTTTGGTCATTGTATATCACAAGACTGTAAAATGTCTAAAGGATTAGCTAAAATAGTCAATGAAAAATATCAAAGTAAAAATTACTGTAAAACACAAAATAACAAAAGTTTAATTATTCAAAATTCAGATGAAAAACTCATATTCCATTTAATTACAAAAATAAACCATTATGATACTCCTTCATACAAAAATTTAGACAAACCTTTAAAAGAATTAAGAGATTACATGATAAAAAATGATTTAGAAATTATTAATATTCCAAAATTAGGTTGTGGCTTAGACAACTTAGAATGGGAAAAAGTAAAAGCAAAATTAAATAAGATATTTGAAGACACTAATATAAATATAAACGTTTATTCATTGCCATGTGTAAACAAACACGAAATCACTAATGATAGCGAACAAAATAATGTTGATGAAACCGAAGATCAACAAACAATTCATAGCTCTGATGAAAACCCAGTCGCAGGCATAAAATACTCAGACGACAGAATAAACATTGCAGATAATCAAATCATATTTTATAAAGTACCCGATGACACAAACATCAAAATTGAAAAATACTTTAATAACAAAAAACAAAGATTTATTTGCAAATTTAACGAAAACACTTTTGAACAAGACGTTACTGAATTTATAAAAACCTATTTGATACCAAAAATCAGATATTTAGCACTCTTTCAAAAATCTCTAGATAAAGAAGTTTCAAAGATCTTACAAAATAAATTTCAAGCAAATTCTATAAATATTATAGCCTGTACAAAATTAGTAGAAAACATAGAAAACGAAGAAGAACAATTAGAAATAATTTATGATTTTCATACGGGTATAACAAATCATAGAGGAATTCTAGCCACTATCAGAGAGTTAAAAGAAAAATATTATTGGCCTCGAATGAACAAGGACATTCAAGATTACATTAATAACTGCGAAATATGCAGATGTAACAAGTATGAAAGAAAACCGATAAAGACCACCGACAATCTTACACCCACACCAAAGACTCCGTTCGAAATCATAAACATAGACTTATTATCATTAGATAAAGAACCGTACTTAACTATTTTCGACCAATTCTCTAAACACGGACAAATATTAAAAGTAGAAGATAAAAGCGCAAAGACTGTAGTAAAGAAATTACAAACTTATTTTGAAACTTATAAAATTCCAAAAGAAATAATAATGGACAACGGAACGGAATTCAATAATAATTTAATTAAAGACTTATTAATTAGAAATAAAATAAAAATTCATATCATATGCGTAAATAATCCTAAAAGCAACGCTGTAGAAAGATTTCATTCTACAATAATCGAACAAATTAGAATATTACATTCAAAACAACATATTAAAGACAAGTCTATATCAGAAAAAGTTCAAATGGCTATACTAGCCTATAATAACACAAAACATAGCATAACACAATTAAGCCCAAACGAAATACTTTTCGGCATCTCAAATGAAAACATTTTTAATAAAGAAGAAACAGATAACATAATAGATAACCACATGACAAAACAAACCGAAATTAGACAACAAATATCGGACAAAATTGAGAAAGAAAAAATTAAAAGATATATCGAAAATGACAACCCATTAGAAATTAAAAATGAAGTTTACGTAAAACAAAACCCGCGAATTATTCACAAAATAAAAAAACCCTTATTTAGGAAATATTCAGTAAAGAACTATAATCCTTTATTAGGAAAAATTCAAATATTAGATAAGAAAAATAGAGACAAAAATATTAGAATCAATCAATTAAAAATTAAATAATGAAACAAATTGAAAATAGTCTCACATTTTGTTCATTACACAAATTAGACACTAGTATAATTAATTATGAGAATCTGAAGCAAATAACACAAGACACACATATTTGGAATCTAAATAAACTAACCAATCACACTGTATCATGAAGGACAAATACACTTTATCCTTACTATTCCCACATTTTCCCAAGAAAAATTATAAATTATACCAATTCAAACCGTTACTAATGAATAATGATTCAAAATCAAAGATTCCTGATTGTAAATGAACTTCAGAAATTATACTATTTACAGAGAAATATTATTATATTAATCAATGTACTTATATTAATAATAAATATTTATGTATCACACATTTTTAGAAAATAAGTGAATATCTAAATAATATTGTAATAAATCAAAGGAATGATGATTGTAAGTACCATAATATAGAAAAGAAAATACTGTTGAATTAATAAAGATTGCCAAGTAAATAATTTCATATTTACACAGAAATATAAAGAAATAGAATTTAAAAATTTCGGAAAAAAAGATTCAATTATTTAAAAAATTAAATAACACAAAATCAATCATCACTCTTATATATTATACTTAATTGTAATTATAATAATAAGTTATTATATTATAAGAAGGTTTATAATACCTAAAATAAGGAAATGTAGAGAAAAACAATGTACTTTGAATAGAGAAAGAACTTTAGAGTAAAATATGGCGAAAACTAAAAGGGGAGGAATTATATATCTCCACACACTGTATTTCACCATATTTCATCACACCCTATATATGTTTCATCAGCATCCTTGTCCTTGGTAATTTTCCATACGATAAGTAAAGAGATAAATACGCTCGCTTCTACAGAGACGGAGTCAGTCAGTCATTCTGCTTGCTTACGCTTGTATATATCAAATTGTAATATTATCTATCAATATAATAAAACTGTATCTACGAGAAATAAAGTGTTTTAAAAACCTAATTAAATATCTCCGATACATAATTTGTATGTAAAATTTAATAAGGAATTAAAGAACATTAAATTTCCTTCAAATTCCACTGGTCAAACGTATTTTTTGACCCAATAGGTACCGAGAGACAGGCATTCAAAATTAGAAAATGTTTCTCAAAATGACATTTTCAGCCACTCATTGACATTTAGCAGGATACTAGCGTCAGGCCCCGCTACGCGGGCCTTAGGCTAGGTCGCGCTGCCGCGCGACAAGGGGGATTCGTCCGCTTCGCGGGCTCAAGCTCCGCGGACCCTGAATGTGAGACGATTCGGCACTTCGTGCCTCAATTGTAACAATTTTAACATTTAGACTCTACCGACAAAAATTGTATAATGAAATTATAATTATTTAATTACAATTTCAAATTATTCATCTTCCTTCTTCAATATAAATTTTTGCCAAGGCATTAAAATTTTAGAATAAAATAATATGTGTAATAAAATAAATATCCTGGTTATCCAACTATAAACAAAAGACGATTGTCGAACGTCATCTTGAACAATATTGTAGGTACCTTATCAAAACCTTTAATTTGATATATCAAACTTGAAATGATTTTATTATTTCGAAAGGAAAAAAACAGAAGCTAATCACCCACTATCATATTTATCACTTATTGTGTATATCACTCCTCATCATCAAGATCAAGACCTTTACATTGCGATATTAAAATCAATATGATTTTAACAATTTTAAGATATAAACAAATGACGATCGTCGGTCTCCATTTTGAACAATCTTGTATCAGCTCTTTTATTAAGATATTTCATTTGATATGATATTCAATAGGTATGATTCTAACATATTTTTATGAAAACAAAAGACAATCGTCGGCCACCATTTTAAATAATTTTATTAATAAGCCCTCATCTAGCTCTTTAATTTGACATCAAACTCGATATTGTTTTTAAAAAAATAAAAACAAATGTCAATCGTCTGCCACCATTTTAAATAATTTTATTAGTAAGGTAGCCTTTATTTTTTAACCCCTTAATTTTTAATCAAATTCGATTTGATTTAATAATTTTTTGATAAAAACAAATAACAATCAGTCGTCGTTTTCAACAATTTTATAAAGTAGTGCTCACCTGACCGATTTAAATTATTTTATTAATTAGGTAGCCCATGTCCAGCCCTTTAATTTGATATCAAACTGATATAATTCTATATTGTTTTTGATAAAAATAAATGACAATCGTCGGCCACCATTTTAAATAATTTTATTAATTAGGTAGCCCTTATCCAGCCTTTGAATTTGATATCAAACTCGATATGATTTTTTGATAGAAACAAATGACAATCGTTGGTCGCCATTTTCAACAATTTTATAAAGTAGTGCTCACCTGATCGATTTATATTATTTTATTAATTAGGTAGCTCATTTTCAACCCTTTAATTTGATATCAAACTTGATATAATTCTATATTGTTTTTAAAAAAATAAATGAAAAACGTCGGCCACCATTTTAAATAATTTTATTAATTAGGTAGCCCTTATCCAGCCCTTGAATTTGATATCATACTCGATATGATTTTTTGATAGAAACAAATGACAATCGTTGGTCGCCATTTTCAACAATTTTATAAAGTATTGCTCACCTGACCGATTTAAATTATTTTATTAATTAGGAAGCCCATTGTCAGCCCTTTATTTGATATCTAACTTGATATAATTCAATATTGTTTTTTTTTAAATAAATGACAATCGTCGGCCACCATTTTAAATAATTTTATTAATTAGGTAGCCCTTATCCAGCCCCTACATTTGATATCAAACTCGATATGATTTTTTAATAAAAACAAATGACAATTTTTGTTGGTCGCCATTTTCAACAATTTTATAAAGTTAGTGCTCACTTGGTAGTTTAATTTAATATCAAGCTCGATATTGTTCTATATAATATTTTTTTAATGCAGGTAGTCGACCTTCAATTTTAACTCCATTAATTTGTGATACTTTCCGGTGAAAAAGTTCCTTTTTTGCTTTTTTATTGTCAAATAATGTTAAAATAAAATTTAAAAAAAATACTAATATTGATAAAAATACAAAAAAAATTATTCTTTCGAATAATATGTACTTAATATAATTTACAAATTGCTTCTATTACTAATATAACGATACATGCATCTGAAATATCGAATTGTAAACTGTAAACGTTAGTTTTTACAGAACATACCATTGTTTTTTTCCCAAATATGTTAACAAATTTTTCCTGGCTGTACTAAAACTTCTGACGTCTTTTTCTGTGACTGTACTTTGTAATGAAGTGTCAAAATAAAATAATTTTTTTTAAAATAGTACTAAAATTGATGAAAATATTAAAAATATTTACGCTCCTTCTATTATAACTCAATATAATTAACAAATTTCTTCTATTAATTATATTACTTAAGATAAATGCATTTGAAATCTCGAATTGTAAACGTCAGTTTGACACAATGTAGCATTGTTTTTTATTCAACAGTCAGTTGTTGAACATTTGAGCATTCAAAGCTCTGATGCACTGATGAAATTTCAGTTTTTAATTAATAACTAAAAAAATAATCTATTTGGAACATTGAGACCTGGTCGCATGGACTCCCTATTAATCCCTTACTATGTATACCAATTTTTAAATCGATAGATTAAACCATTCATTTGTTATTAACGAAAATCAAAAACAATTGAACTATACAAAGGTTTTTGCGTCTCGACACCCTCTATCACCTCGTAAAAAAATCATAAAAATCGGATAATTCGTTCATAACGTTGTGCAGTTCTAAATGCGTTGCTAGTTTGACGATTGCAAGTTTTTGGCTCATAACTTTAGTTAAAATAAACTTATCGACTTCCGGTTTCTTTTATTAAATTTTACGAACATTTCTCTATAGAATACGTTATTTTAAAAACTTTTTGGGGCGTTCATTAAACCAAAATATCAATTTTGTTTTTTGAGTAGTTTTCAAATATTTTATTTTTATTGTGTTTAATGAGTTGTAACTTCTGAACAGATAAAGTTATCGACTTCCGGTTTCTTACATTAAATTCTACGAACATTTCTACATAAGACACATTATTTTAAAAACGTTTTAGGGTGTTTATTAAGCCAAAATATCAAATGTTTTTCCGAAAGAAAATTGAGAAATTTTTAATATTTATTGTATTTAATGAGCTGTAACTTCTAAACGGATAAAAATATCGACTTCCGGTTGCATTTATTAAATTTTACGAACATTTTTCCATAAGACACATTATTTTAAAGACGTTTTAGGGTGTTCATTAAACCAAAATATCAAATGTTTTTCCGATAGAAAGTCAAGAAATTTTTAAATTTCTAATATTTATTGTGTTTAATGAGCTATAACTTATGAACGGGTGAACATATCGACTGCCGGTTTCTTTTATTAAATTTTACGAACATTTCTCTATAAAATACATTATTTTAGAAACTTTTTAAGGTGTTCATTACGCCAAAATATCGAATGTTTTTATAATAAATACGAAAAATTTTAATACTTTTCAATTTTCTCTCGAAAAAAATTGATATTTTGGTTTAATAAACGCCCTAAAAAATATTAAAATAATGTATGTTGAAAAACTAAACTTATGAGCCAAAAACTAGCAATATCCTGCTAAATGTCAATGTGTGGCTGAAAATGTCATTTTGAGAAACATTTCCTAGTTTTGAACGCCTGTCTCTCGGTACTTATTGGGTCAGATTCGTTTGACCATTTGAAGGAAATTTAATGTTCTTTCCAAAAATGAAAACAAAAAGTTCGTAGGGCCCATATTTTTTGAGTTATAGGCGAAAAACCGAAAAAAGTTCATAAAAATCGTGGTTTTTACCCCCTCCCCAAGTAAGCACAGGGCCCTCGAGGTCGAAAACTCAGATTCGACATCCCAGAGTACCCCTAAATGACGTGTCAAAATTTCATTACGTTCGGAATACTTTCCAGGTAGACGCCTTTTTTTCGTTCTGCTGACTGGACTAAAATTAATAAGTGGAAATTTTTCCGGCATCTGTCACTTTGACATTAAATTAAAAAGTGGCTAAATTGTTATTTTGAGTATATATAAGCAATTAATAAGGTAAATAATATATATTTGTTAATGTTAAATACAAATTTAGTAAATATTTCAATATTTGTAAAAATAAATCAAAAATACAGCGGCGGTGTCATTGCAATTTTCTTACCGAATATGCACTCGTGCATTCATTCATGCCCAGGAATTTTTTTATCGTGCATTCCAACAACGTAATTAGCTCTCACTCGAGCTAATTAAGACGTTATTGGAAAGCACTCAAAAAAAATTCCGGCAAGAATTAATGCACATGTTGTGATATTATAAGTGAAAATCGCATGACACAAATAACAGCCAATGGAAGAATTCATTACAATAATAGTAACCATGGTTATATAAAAGATTTTGCTGAAATTTTTTACTAGTAGCTTGAGTAACTTAACTGAAATTAATAAGTGGAAACTTTTCTATCATTTTGAGTGTAAATAAGCAAGAAATAAGGTAATTAATACATATTTATTAATGTAACATAAAAATTTAGTGATTATTTCAAGTTTCTATTGTAAAAAGAATTTACAAATATGTAGCGGCGGTGTCATTGCGATTTTCTTACCGAATATGCACTCGTGCATTAATTCATGTCCAGGAAAATTTTTTATCGTGCATTACAACAACGTAATTAGCTCTCGTGTTCCACTCGAGATAATTATGACGTTGGAAAGCACTCAAAAAATTTTCGGAAAGAATTAATGCACATGTGATATTATAAGTGATTATTATTTATAAAGTGAGTAGCAACAATAATTATTATTGTTTATTTATATTTTAAATAGAAATAAAATAAGAAAATCATAAAAATAACTTTTTTATTTGTTCTCCATATTTACACAAAATATAATGTATATTGCAACAAAATCGGTAAAAATATTGGACAAAAAGATAATACAATGATAATACCATAAATAAAAAATTTATTATGTTTATATAAATTTTTATACTGTATCTAAAAAGGATTTTTACAAGTCGAATCAGACCCCTCAATACTTTTGCATTTACAAAAAGAGCAACAGCTTACTTTATTTTCTCTACAAGTGCAGGAGGATTTAGCACATTTTAAACAATTACATGCTCCAATAAAATTACTGGGACATTTTATTAAATTTTTTCGGCATCAAACTGCCTTCTATTACTTCAAAATCAAATTCACAGGGTACTAAGCGAACAATCGTGTCATCATATCATGGACAACTAGATACTGGAATTTCGAAAAAATAGAATATGAATTGTACTTTATTTTATTGTTAAATACTACCAGATTCAGCAAATTGTGTTTATAATTAATTGTACCCATAGATAATTATATTTTCTTTTATTTTTAATTGCAAAAATTGTCATAAATAAATAATGTGCCAATATATTTAAGGAAAACTTTATCAAGCTTCAAAAAGTACTACTTCCGGTTTGCGGATTTCTACCAAAATGTTATCCGGTGTTAAGATACTTATTAAAACCTTAAATATGAAATTTGGTTATAAACGGTTTGATACTTTTTAAGTTACCGTGGACGAAAAATCGTCAGTCCATACGTTCACACATCCATACATACATACCCGCGCGCACACACATAGACATCATCGTGAAAATATTAAATTCGTATTCTAGAGACCCTGAAACGTGCTTATCCACCAAAAACTCATATTCGAAAATAGAATATGAGGCGAGAGGTAAAAACAAATTTTCTTGATATTTTATTTTGTATTATATTATTTACAATTTAAGAACAATAATTTTTATAGCTACTCACTTTATAAATAATAATTACAACAATTTGTCGAAATTTCCATGCAAATCGGGTAGGTATTAGCAGAGATATTGGTTTCTTTTGAATTAAAGCGGGCGCCATCTTCATGACGTCATAGCCTGAAAATGTAGCAGGTGGCCACCCGAGTAAAAAATACTCACTAAGCCATCTACTAACTATTCCTGAAAAAACATTCTCCCTACTCAACTTTTTCTACAGAACCATAGTCAGGTCTAGGACAATGGTGATTTTTCCTTTTATTATTTTTAGCACAACTATGACAATGTCAAAGTAACATCTGTCAATGTCAAAGTGATAGCTGTCATTTAGCGACGTTTAAAATTCGAGAATTAAAAATTAATTTTTATGTAAAAAATCTGACGTGGACACCACATGACTTCCTTGTACGCCTTGTGTGTTCATACTTTTCTTAATAACTAAAATGTAAAATAATATTAAAAATTCTTTTAACTTATTATACTAGTATACTCACAAATATATTTTATTCATTTTATTTAAACTGCAGAAGAAGATATAAAGCATATTTTACTATTGTCACTGTCATGTCATAATCATTTAAATTTTACGTAGTAACAAATGTTAATCGATCATGGACTACAAGATACCGAAATACTATAAATTATAAATATATACTTTAATTATTTTTAAATGATAGCAGATACAAAAATATTTATAAAATACCGATTGTAGGTAATAATCACATAATCTTTCATTTAAAATAAAAAAAATTGTCTAACATTAAATATTTATCGAAATATTTTTTAAAAGTACTACTTCCGGTTTGTAGACTGAAACCAAAAATAGGAGGTGCACAACTAGATGCTATAACAGTCCTAAATACAAAATTTCAACTTTCTACGTCTAACCGTATTTGAGTTATGCGACACACATACGTCCGTACGTACGTACGTACGTACAGACGTCACGTCGAAACTAGTCATAATGGATTCAGAAAAGGTCAAAACGGATATTTCCGTCAAAATCTGAGAATCGAAATTTTTCGCGATTACAATGCTTCCTTACTTCGTACAAGGAAGTAAAAACAAATAAAAAATTTGAGTCGTTTGATTTATTGTGCTTACGGGCAAACCGAGGGAGAGACAGACAGACCGAACTGATTATTTTTAAAATTATGGTTTTTGGGTTCAGTACCTAGGGTCTAAAAATCGTGAAGATTCATCAAAATCACGAACTGTCAAAAAATTACGAATACAACAATGCTACCTCTATTATATTTATAGACCGCAGAAGTAAAACAAAACCATTTTATATTATAAAATAAATAGTTTTCTGGTTATTTGTTCCGTATTTTTGTATTTCATATTATCTATCTTTATCTTGATTTGGAACGAAAGACATTTCATTGCGTTTTGAAGGGAGTGAAGCTCCCTTCAATAATAATAAGTGTCAATCAGGGGCAATCTTCATAAGAGTTTCTATCAAAACCGAGTATGTAGGGCTCAAGTAGGGTATTTTGGATCCCTCCTCCCCCACGTATTCAAATTAAAACAAACCGTAGCGAAGCACGGGTATAACGCTAGTTATAGTATATTTACTTTACTAGTGGGAGAAGTCTGGAAAGTCATTTTAATTTTTAATGTGACTAACGTTTTTTACCTTCCGCTTACCTGTAAGCTCATTAGATTTTGGTACAAATATCTTCACCGGAAGTGATATTTTTTGAAGATTGAAAAGGATAATTGTCAAAAATTTATATAAATTTGGATAAATATAGTATTTATTTGTAATAAGAATAAGAGGCAAATTTATTTGCAACTTACGTTATAAAAAAATTGTCTTTATCTGGTAGCATTGAAGAACTGCAGTAAAATGTAAAAAATCTGATGTGACCAGCACACGACCTCTCGCCTTAACACTGTAATTTATGTGAATTTGGTTTTAAATAAATTTACAAACTTTTTGAAAATAATGTTATAGTTCTTAGTTCTTTAATTAGCTCTTTATAGATACAAATTTAACTTTATTACATTATGTTCAGTTAATAATATGTACATTTCTTTTAAAATGGTGCCACAAACATTTCAGAAATGTGTATACGTCTGTTCACCTGTCACATTGACATATTCATTTTTGTTTTTAATTTTTTACCTCTCGCCTAGAGAGGTATAGGGGTCGTGAAAAAATTCGATGTCGAGATTTTTGTCAATAAGCACGTTTTGTGTGTGTGTGTGTGTGTGTGTGTGTGTGTGTGTGTGTGTGTGTGTGTGTGTGTGTGTGTGTGTGTGTGTGTGTGTGTGTATGTGTGTGTGTGTGTGTGTGTGTGTGTGTGTGTGTGTGTGTGTGTGTGTGTGTGTGTGTGTGTGTGTGTGTGTGTGTGTGTGTGTGTGTGTGTGTGTGTGTGTGTGTGTGTGTGTGTGTGTGTGTGTGTGTGTGTGTGTGTGTGTGTGTGTGTGTGTGTGTGTGTGTGTGTGTGTGTGTGTGTGTGTGTGTGTGTGTGTGTGTGTGTGTGTGTGTGTGTGTGTGTGTGTGTGTGTGTGTGTGTGTGTGTGTGTGTGTGTGTGTGTGTGTGTGTGTGTGTGTGTGTGTGTGTGTGTGTGTGTGTGTGTGTGTGTGTGTGTGTGTGTGTGTGTGTGTGTGTGTGTGTGTGTGTGTGTGTGTGTGTGTGTGTGTGTGTGTGTGTGTGTGTGTGTGTGTGTGTGTGTGTGTGTGTGTGTGTGTGTGTGTGTGTGTGTGTGTGTGTGTGTGTGTGTGTGTGTGTGTGTGTGTGTGTGTGTGTGTGTGTGTGTGTGTGTGTGTGTGTGTGTGTGTGTGTGTGTGTGTGTGTGTGTGTGTGTGTGTGTGTGTGTGTGTGTGTGTGTGTGTGTGTGTGTGTGTGTGTGTGTGTGTGTGTGTGTGTGTGTGTGTGTGTGTGTGTGTGTGTGTGTGTGTGTGTGTGTGTGTGTGTGTGTGTGTGTGTGTGTGTGTGTGTGTGTGTGTGTGTGTGTGTGTGTGTGTGTGTGTGTGTGTGTGTGTGTGTGTGTGTGTGTGTGTGTGTGTGTGTGTGTGTGTGTGTGTGTGTGTGTGTGTGTGTGTGTGTGTGTGTGTGTGTGTGTGTGTGTGTGTGTGTGTGTGTGTGTGTGTGTGTGTGTGTGTGTGTGTGTGTGTGTGTGTGTGTGTGTGTGTGTGTGTGTGTGTGTGTGTGTGTGTGTGTGTGTGTGTGTGTGTGTGTGTGTGTGTGTGTGTGTGTGTGTGTGTGTGTGTGTGTGTGTGTGTGTGTGTGTGTGTGTGTGTGTGTGTGTGTGTGTGTGTGTGTGTGTGTGTGTGTGTGTGTGTGTGTGTGTGTGTGTGTGTGTGTGTGTGTGTGTGTGTGTGTGTGTGTGTGTGTGTGTGTGTGTGTGTGTGTGTGTGTGTGTGTGTGTGTGTGTGTGTGTGTGTGTGTGTGTGTGTGTGTGTGTGTGTGTGTGTGTGTGTGTGTGTGTGTGTGTGTGTGTGTGTGTGTGTGTGTGTGTGTGTGTGTGTGTGTGTGTGTGTGTGTGTGTGTGTGTGTGTGTGTGTGTGTGTGTGTGTGTGTGTGTGTGTGTGTGTGTGTGTGTGTGTGTGTGTGTGTGTGTGTGTGTGTGTGTGTGTGTGTGTGTGTGTGTGTGTGTGTGTGTGTGTGTGTGTGTGTGTGTGTGTGTGTGTGTATGTGTGTGGGTGTGTGGGTGTGTGGGTGTGTGTGTGTGTGTGTGGTGTGTGTATGTATGGAAGTCTGTATGTGCGCCTACTATAGTCTTTCGTTCTGATTCATTATCTCAAATTCTACTGAACATAAAATTCTAACATTTTGCATTATACATTTATACATGTTAATGAAGAGCTGATTAGATTTTGGTAAAAATCTACCAACCGGAAATGGTATTTTCTTGAAGCATTTTAACATTTTTTGCAAAAAATATAGGAAATACTGCGATAGTTACAATTTGTCATGCGACATTTATAAAGAACAAATTATCTCTTACAATATTTATTTAACAACTTTTCTATATCTCTTACCAATAAATGAAAATTATTTTTCAAAAATGTGTAATTTTACCTACCACGATTTGTAAATTATAATATAGGAAAAAAATTAAAAACAAAAATGAAAATGTCAATGTGACAGATGAACAGACGTATACACAGTTTCTGAAATTTTGGTGACACCATTTGTAAAGAAATGTATAAATATAAATAACTGGGTTTGAAATTTAGTAACTACTAGCGTCAGGCCCCGCTACGCGGGCCTTCGGCTAGGTCGCGCTGCCGCGCGACAAGGGGGATTCGCCCGCTTTGCGGGCTCAAACTCCGCGAACTCTTAATTTGGGACAATTCGGCACTTCGTGCCTTAATTATAACGATTTTAACATTCAGACTCTACCGCTGCGCGCGACAAGGGAGATTCGCCCGCTTCGCGGGCTTAAACTCCGCGGACCCTGAATGTGGGACAATTTTGCACTTCGTGCATCAATTATAACGATTTTAACATTATTTAGACTCTACCGCTGCGCGCGACAAGGGGGATTCGCCCGCTCCGCGGACCCTGAATGTGGGACAATTTGGCACTTCGTGCCTCAATTATAACGATTTTAACATTATTTAGACTCTACCGCTGCGCGCGACAAGGGGGATTCGCCCGCTTCGCGGGCTTAAGCTCCGCGGACCCTGAATGTGGGACAGTTTGGCACTTCGTGCCTCAATTATAACGATTTTAACATTCAGACTCTACCGCTGCGCGCGACAAGGTGGATTCGCCCGCTTCGCGGGGTTAAGCTCCGCGGACCCTGAATGTGGGACAATTAGGCACTTCGTGCCTCAATTATAACGATTTTAACATTCAAACTCTACCGCTGCGCGCGACAAGGGGAATTCGCCCGCTTCGCGGGCTTAAGCTCCGCGGACCCTGAATGTGGGACAATTTGGCACTTCGTGCCTCAATTATAACGATTTTAACATTCAGACTCTACTGCTGCGCGCGACAAGTGGGATTCGCCCGCTTCGCGGGCTTAAGCTCCGCGGACCCTGAATGTGGGACAATTTGGCACTTCGTGCCTCAATTATAACGATGTTAACATTATTTAGACTCTACCGCTGCGCGCGACAAGGGGGATTCGCCCGCTTTGCGGGCTTAAGCTCCGCGGACCCTGAATGTGGGACAGTTTGGCACTTCGTGCCTCAATTATAACGATTTTAACATTCAAACTCTACCGCTGCGCGCGACAAGGGGAATTCGCCCGCTTCGCGGGCTTAAGCTCCGCGGACCCTGAATGTGGGACAATTTGGCACTTCGTACCTCAATTATAACGATTTTAACATTCAGACTCTTCCGCTGCGCGCGACAAGGGGAATTCGCCCGATTCGCGGGCTTAAGCTCCGCGGACCCTGAATGTGGGACAATTTGGCACTTCGTGCCTCAATTATAACGATTTTAACATTCAAACTCTACCGCTGCGCGCGACAAGGAGGATTCGCCCGCTTCGCGCGCTTAAGCTCTACGGACCCTGAATGTGGGTGTGGGACAATTTGTCACTTCGTGCCTCAATTATAACGATTTTAACATTCAGACTCTACCGCTGCGCGTGACAAGGGGGATTATCTAGCCATTTAATTTGAGGTATGAAATTCGATATGACACTATAATTTTTTCTAAAAAAATGTCGATGTTCGATCCCTATTTTTAACAATTTTATAAAGTAGTTATCATCTAGCCCTTTAGTTTAAAAAATATATCAAACTCGATGGATTTGTGATAAATTCCGAGGAAACTATAAAACCGGAAAATTCTAATATAAAATGTTTATAATATTCACTGTAATATAAGTACTAAATTTTCTGACGTCTTTTGATGTGATTATTGGAATATACCAAGTAGGTAGTCATTAGTGTTTTAAAAAGAAAATAAGTATCAAAATTTTGTGAAAACTAAAAAAATGCTTTTTGTACGACTAAAAACAAAAGCCAAATTGTCGAAAGTCATTTTAATGCATATTGTAGATTTTTTGTCCTTATTATGACCTTTAATTTGATATCAATCGCGATATAATTTAAAACATATTCAGAAAAAACAAATGCCGCTCACCGAGTGCAATTTATACTTAGTAAACAGTCATAATCTTGGGCAACATTAGACGAAAAGTTTGATACCAATCATGATTTATGTTAAATTTTTATTGAAAAACAAATGCCGATCATAGAAGCCATATTTTGTACCACTTGGTGCTAATTATAATACCATACATACTTTTGTATAAACAGATTTGATACTTGATACAAGTGCAATAACAATCTAGATCATCTCTAGTATGCGTCGTATCTCGTGCTTGTCCAGTTATTAGTTAGTGTGCGTATTCAGGATAAAGATCCCATAGTAGGGCGGCTTGGGCAGGACAAACTCAAATTCAACCCAAACTCAAGTACAATAGATAAAAATCCCAATTATCGGACGTCATTTTTAACACGTTTGTTAAATTTGTATATTAATTTGACATTTAAAATTTTCAGTAAAATACTGAGAAATAGTATTATCCACGGATATTGGATAAAGATACCTAATTTTAATTGAACATTTACACTTGGGTTAAAACTATAAATACTACAATAATAAATAACAACATGATACAACTTAACAGTGCATTGTTAAATTGAATAAAAATTTTCCAAAAATATATTTCAAATATATACAAAACAATGTAAACATAATGCGTGCTCCATCTTTAAATACACAATAAAATTTTCAAAACACTCTTACCTTACCAAATATGAAAAATATATCCAAATAAAATTTCAAATTGGAAACGTCAAATCTGACAGTAGACAACAAAATCATTTTTATCAAAAAGAAAACAAAATTTCCATGGCATGCTCCCATTTGCGTTCCGTGCATTTTTCAGTTTTTTCTTAATAACTTTCTTAATATACCCAATATTGGGTTGAAACATGCATAAAAATATAGTCAAATTCATCCTCTACCTATATGTCAAATGAAAAAAACAATCGAATAACGTATAATGCCCGTATCCAAGGAGTCAAAAAAATCACTGTTTTTCAACTCCCCTGCGACTACCACGCCATCTACAATATTCATATACCCAAAAGGCACTACTTCACATGAACCTCTATCAAATAAAAAAAAGTTCATAAAAATCGGTTCACCCGTTTAGGCAGTAGGCGTGTCGAAAAACGGTTGCTAAGCTGCTGAAAATGATCTCAAGCCTTTTAGTATATAAGACTAGCGTCAGGCCCCGCTACGCGGGCCTTCGGCTAGGTCGCGCTGCCGCGCGACAAGGGGGATTCGCCTACTTCGCGGGCTCTGAATGTGGGACAATTCGGCACTTCGTGCCTCAATTATAACGATTTTAACATAATTTAGACTCTACCGCTGCCGCGCGACAAGGGGACTTCGCCCGCTTCGCGGGCTTAAGCTCCGCGGACTCTGAATGTGAGACAATTCGGCACTTCGTGCCTCAATTATAACGATTTTAACATTCAGACTCTACCGCTGCGCGCGACAAGGGAAATTCGCTCGCATCGCGGGCTTAAGCTCCGCGGACCCTGAATGTGGGACAATTTGGCACTTCGTGCCTCAATTATAACGATTTTAACATTCAGACTCTACCGCTGCGCGCGACAAGGGAAATTCGCTCGCATCGCGGGCTTAAGCTCCGCGGACCCTGAATGTGGGACAATTTGGCACTTCGTGCCTCAATTATAACGATTTTAACATTCAGACTCTACCGCTGCGCGCGACAAGGAGGATTCGCCTGCTTCGCGGGCTCTGAATGTGGAAAAATTCGGCACTTCGTGCCTCAATTATAAAGATTTTAACATAATTTAGACTCTACCGCTGCCGCGCGACAAGGGGAATTCGCCCGCTTCGCGGGCTTAAGCTCCGCGGACTCTGAATGTGAGACAATTCGGCACTTCGTGCCTCAATTATAACGATTTTAACATTCAGATTCTACCGCTGCGCGCGACAAGGAGGATTCGCCCACTTCGCGGGCTTAAGCTCCGCGGACCCTGAATGTGGGACAATTTGGCACTTCGTGCCTCAATTTTAACGATTTTAACATGCAGACTCTACCGCTGTGCGCGACAAGGGGGATCCGCCCGCTTCGCGGGCTTAAGCTCCGCGGACCCTGAATGTGGGACAATTTGGCACTTCGTGCCTCAATTATAACGATTTTAACATTCAGACTCAACCGCTGCCGCGTGACAAGGAGGATTCGCTTGCTTCGCGGGCTCTGAATGTGGGACAATTCGGCACTTCGTGCCTCAATTATAACGATTTTAACATAATTTAGACTCTACCGCTGCCGCGTGACAAGGGGAATTTGCCCGCTTCGCGGGCTTAAGCTCCGCGGACTCTGAATGTGGGACAATTCGGCACTTCGTGCCTCAATTATAACGATTTTAACATTCAGACTCTACCGCTGCGCGCGACAAGGAGGATTCGCCCGCTTCGCGGGCTTAAGCTCCGCGGACCCTAAATGTGGGACAATTTGGCACTTCGTGCCTCAATTTTAACGATTTAAACATTCAGACTCTACCGCTGTGCGCGACAAGGGGGATCCGCCCGCTTCGCGGGCTTAAGCTCCGCGGACCCTGAATGTGGGACAATTTGGCACCTCGTGCCTCAATTATAACGATTTTAACAGTCAGACTCTACCGCTGCGCGTGACAAGGGGGATTTGCTCGCTTCGCGGGCTTAAGCTCTGCGGATCCTGAATGTGGGACAATTTGGCACTTCGTGCCTCAATTATAACGATTTTAACATTCAAACTCTACCGCTGCGCACGACAAGGGGGATTCGCCCGCTTCGCGGGCTTAAGCTCCGCGGACTCTGAATGTGGGACAATTTGGCACTTCGTGCCTCAAATATAACGATTTTAACATTCAGATTCTACCGCTGCGCGCGACAAGGGGGATTCGCCCGCTTCGTGGGCTTAAGCTCCGCGGACCCTGAATGTGGGACAATTTGGCACTTCGTGTCTCAATTATAACGATTTTAACATTCAGACTCTACCGTTGCGCGCGACAAGGGGGATTCGCCCGCTTCGCGGACTTAAGCTCCGCGGACCCTAAATGTGGGATAATTTGGAACTTCGTGCCTCAATTATAACGATTTTAACATTCAGACTCTACCGCTGCGCGCGACAAGGGGGATTTGCCCGCTTCGCGGGCTTAAGCTCCGCGGACCCTGAATGTGGGACAATTTGGCACTTCGTGCCTCAATTACCTATAACGATTTTAACATTTAGACTCTACCGCTGCGCGACAAAAAGTAGTTATCATCTAGCCCTTTAGTTTAAAAAAATATATATAACTCGATGGATTTGTGATAAATTCCGAGGAAACTATAAAACAGGAAAATGCTAATATAAAATGTTTATAATTTTCACTGACTGTCTTTTGATGTGATTATTGGAATATACCAAGTAGGTAGTCAAGAGTGTTTTAAAAACAAATAAAAAAAAATTGTGAAAACTGAAAAAATGCTTTTTGTCCGACTAAAAACAAAAGTAAAATTGTCGAAAGTCAGTTTATTGCATACTGTACATTTTGTGTCCTTATTATGACCTTTTATTTGAAATCAATCGCGATATAATTTAAAACATATTCAGAAAAAACAAATTCCGCTCACCGAGTGCAATTTATACTTAGTAAACAGCCATAATTTTGGGCAACATTAGACGATAATGTTTAATACCAATCATGATTATATTAAATTTTTATTGATAAACAAATGCCGATCATAGAAGCCATATTTTGTACCCCTTGGTGCTTATTATAATACCATATACATACTTTTGTAAAAACAGATTTGATACTTGATACAAGTGCAATAACAATCTAGATCATCTCTAGTCCGCGTCGTGTCTCGTGCTTGTCCAGTTGTTAGTTAATGGGCGTATGCAGGATAAAGATGTCAAGGGCGGCTTGGGCAGGACAAACTCAAACTCAACCAAAACTCAAGTACAATAGATAAAAATCCCAATTATCGGACTCCATTGTTAAATTTGTATATTAATTTGACATTTAAAACTTTCAGTAAAATACTGAGAAATAGTATTATCCACAGATATTGGATATATAGATACCTATTTTTAATTGAACATTTACACTTGGGTCAAAATATATTACTATAAATACTACAGTAATAAATAACAATATGATTCAACTTCACAGTGCATTGTTAAGTTGAATAAAAAATTTCAAAAAATATATTACAAATTTATACAAAAGCATGTAAACATAATGCGTGCTCCATCTTTAAATACTCAATAAAATTTTCAAAATACTTCTACCTTATCAAATATAAAAGATAAGTCCAAATAAAATTTCAAATTGGAAACGTCAAATCTGACAGTAGACAAAAAAAATCATTTTTATCAAAAAGAAAACAAAACTTCCATGGCATGCTTCCATTTGCGTTCCGTGCATTTTTCAGTTTTTTCTTAATAACTTTCTTAATATACCCAATATTGGGTTGAAACATGCATAGAAATATAGTCAAATTCATCCTCTACCTATATGTCAAATGAAAAAAACAATCGAATAAAGTATAATACCCGTATCCAAGGAGTGAAAAAAATCACTGTTTTTCAACTCCCCTGCGACTACCACGCCATCTATAATATTCATATACCCAAAAGGCACTACTTCACATGAACCTCTATCAAATAAAAAAAAGTTCATAAAAATCGGTTCACCCGTTTAGGCAGTAGGCGTGTCGAAAAACGGTTGCTAAGCTGCTGAAAATGATCTCAAGCCTTTTAGTATATAAGACTAGCGTCAGGCCCCGCTACGCGGGCCTTCGGCTAGGTCGCGCTGCCGCGCGACAATGGGGATTCGCCCGCTTTGCGGGCTCAAACTCCGCGAACTCTTAATTTGGGACAATTCGGCACTTCGTGCCTTAATTATAACGATTTTAACATTCAGACTCTACCGCTGCGCGCGACAAGGGGGATTCGCCCGCTTCGCGGGCTTAAACTCCGCGGACCCTGAAAGTGGGACAATTTTGCACTTCGTGCCTCAATTATAACGATTTTAACATTATTTAGACTCTACCGCTGCGCGCGACAAGGGGAATTCGCCCGCTCCGCGGACTCTGAATGTGGGACAATTTGGCACTTCGTGCCTCAATTATAACGATTTTAACATTATTTAGACTCTACCGCTGCGCGCGACAAGGGGAATTCGCCCGCTCCGCGGACTCTGAATGTGGGACAATTTGGCACTTCGTGCCTCAATTATAACGATTTTAACATTATTTAGACTCTACCGCTGCGCGCGACAAGGGGGATTCGCCCGCTTCGCGGGCTTAAGCTCCGCGGACCCTGAATGTGGGACAGCTTGGCACTTCGTGCCTCAATTATAACGATTTTAACATTCAGACTCTACCGCTGCGCGCGACAATGTGGATTCGCCCGCTTCGCGGGGTTAAGCTCCGCGGACCCTGAATGTGGGACAATTTGGCACTTCGTGCCTCAATTATAACGATTTTAACATTCAAACTTTACCGCTGCGCGCGACAAGGGGAATTCGCCCGCTTCGCGAGCTTAAGCTCCGCGGACCCTGAATGTAGGCCAATTTGGCACTTCGTGCCTCAATTATAACGATTTTAACATTCAGACTCTACCGCTGCGCGCGACAAGGTGGATTCGCCCGCCTCGCGGGGTTAAGCTCCGCGGACCCTGAATGTGGGACAATTTGGCACCGTGCCTCAATTATAACGATTTTAACATTCAAACTCTACCGCTGCGCGCGACAAGGGGAATTCGCCCGCTTCGCGGGCTTAAGCTCCGCGGACCCTGAATGTGGGCCAATTTGGCACTTCGTGCCTCAATTATAACGATTTTAACATTCAGACTCTACCGCTGCGCGCGACAAGGGGGATTCGCACGCTTCGCGGGCTTAAGCTCCGCGGACCCTGAATGTGGGACAGTTTGGCACTTCGTGCCTCAATTATAACGATGTTAACATTATTTAGACTCTACCGCTGCGCGCGACAAGGGGGATTCGCCCGCTTCGCGGGCTTAAGCTCCGCGGACCCTGAATGTGGGACAGTTTAGCACTTCGTGCCTCAATTATAACGATTTTAACATTCAGACTCTAAAGCTGCGCGCGACAAGGGGGATTCGCCCGCTTTGCGGGCTTAAGCTCCGCGGACCCTGAATGTGGGACAATTTGGCACTTCGTACCTCAATTATAACGATTTTAACATTCAGACTCTACCGCTGCGCGCGACAAGGGGAATTCGCCCGCTTCGCGGGCTTAAGCTCCGCGGACCCTGAATGTGGGACAATTTGGCACTTCGTGCCTCAATTATAACGATTTTAACATTCAAACTCTACCGCTGCGCGCGACAAGGGGAATTCGCCCGCTTCGCGGGCTTAAGCTCCGCGGACCCTGAATGTGGGTGTGGGACAATTTGTCACTTCGTGCCTCAATTATAACGATTTTAACATTCAGACTCTACCGCTGCGCGTGACAAGGGGGATTATCTAGCCATTTAATTTGAGGTATGAAATTCGATATGACACTATAATTTTTTCTAAAAAAATGTCGATGTTCGATCCCCATTTTTAACAATTTTATAAAGTAGTTATCATCTAGCCCTTTAGTTTAAAAAAATATATCAAACTCGATGGATTTGTGATAAATTCCGAGGAAACTATAAAACCGGAAAATTCTAATATAAAATGTTTATAATTTTCACTGTAATATAAGTACTAAATTTTCTAACGTCTTTTGATGTGATTATTGGAATATACCAAGTAGGTAGTCATTAGTGTTTTAAAAAGAAAATAAGTATCGAAATTTTGTGAAAACTAAAAAAATGCTTTTTGTACGACTAAAAACAAAAGCCAAATTGTCGAAAGTCATTTTAATGCATATTGTAGATTTTTTGTCCTTATTATGACCTTTAATTTGATATCAATCACGATATAATTTAAAACATATTCAGAAAAAACAAATGCCGCTCACCGAGTGCAATTTATACTTAGTAAACAGTCATAATCTTGGGCAACATTAGACGAAAAGTTTGATACCAATCATGATTTATGTTAAATTTTTATTGAAAAACAAATGCCGATCATAGAAGCCATATTTTGTACCCCTTGGTGCTAATTATAATACCATACATACTTTTGTAAAAACAGATTTGATACTTGATACAAGTGCAATAACAATCTAGATCATCTCTAGTATGCGTCGTATCTCGTGCTTGTCCAGTTATTAGTTAGTGTGCGTATTCAGGATAAAGATCCCATAGTAGGGCGGCTTGGGCAGGACAAACTCAAATTCAACCCAAACTCAAGTACAATAGATAAAAATCCCAATTATCGGACGTCATTTTTAACACGTTTGTTAAATTTGTATATTAATTTGACATTTAAAATTTTCAGTAAAATACTGAGAAATAGTATTATCCACGGATATTGGATAAAGATACCTAATTTTAATTGAACATTTACACTTGGGTCAAAATATATTACTATAAATACTACAGTAATAAATAACAATATGATTCAACTTCACAGTGCATTGTTAAGTTGAATAAAAAATTTCAAAAAATATATTACAAATTTATACAAAAGCATGGAAACATAATGCGTGCTCGGATATTGGATAAAGATACCTAATTTTAATTGAACATTTACACTTGGGTCAAAATATATTACTATAAATACTACAGTAATAAATAACAATATGATTCAACTTCACAGTGCATTGTTAAGTTGAATAAAAAATTTCAAAAAATATATTACAAATTTATACAAAAGCATGTAAACATAATGCGTGCTCCATCTTTAAATACTCAATAAAATTTTCAAAATACTTCTACCTTATCAAATATAAAAGATAAATCCAAATAAAATTTCAAATTGGAAACGTCAAATCTGACAGTAGACAAAAAAAATCATTTTTATCAAAAAGAAAACAAAACTTCCATGGCATGCTCCCATTTGCGTTCCGTGCATTTTTCAGTTTTTTCTTAATAACTTTCTTAATATACCCAATATTGGGTTGAAACATGCATAGAAATATAGTCAAATTCATCCTCTACCTATATGTCAAATGAAAAAAACAATCGAATAAAGTATAATACCCGTATCCAAGGAGTGAAAAAAATCACTGTTTTTCAACTCCCCTGCGACTACCACGCCATCTATAATATTCATATACCCAAAAGGCACTACTTCACATGAACCTCTATCAAATAAAAAAAAGTTCATAAAAATCGGTTCACCCGTTTAGGCAGTAGGCGTGTCGAAAAACGGTTGCTAAGCTGCTGAAAATGATCTCAAGCCTTTTAGTATATAAGACTAGCATCGGCCCCGCTACGCGGGTCTTCAGCTAGGTCCGTGCTGCCGCACGGACTGTGTTTATATGGCCTCACACTCGCTTCGCTCGCGAGTAACATAACGAATTAATTTCGGGCCTCAAATGAATCCAATTTTACATTTAGATTAAAATTGAATTTTAAATGTCACTTTGACATTGACAGCTGTCACTTTGACATTGATTGCTGTCACTTTGATATTGATTGCTGTCACTTTGACATACGCAATATTTTCAATTAAATAATTATACATTTAAAATTGTTGCAAAATCGAAATGTTTTACTGAATTTAGATTGCGACTTAACAAGGACACATAAACAAAACATTGACAGGCGAAGCGGGCGAATCCCCCTTGTCGCGCGCAGCGGTAACGTCTGGATGTTAAAATCGTTATAATTAATATACGAAGAGCCAAATTGTCCCACATTCAGGGTCCGCGGAGCCTAAGCCCGCGAAGCGAGCGAATCCCCCTTGTTGCGCGCAGCGGTAGAGTCTGAATGTTAAAATTGTTATAATTGAGGCACGAAGTGCCAAATTGTCCCACATTCAGGGTCCGCGGAGCTTAAGCCAGCGAAGCGGGCGAATCCTCCTTGTCGCTCGGCAGCGCGACCTAGCCGCAGGCCCGCGTAGCGGGGCCTGTCGCTATCCATATATTAAAAGAGCTTGAATTTGATATGAAACTTGATATGATTTTTTAATAAAAACAAATGACAATAATTGTTGGTCGCCATTTTCAATAATTTACTATACAATTTTTTTTTGTTAAACACAAAATGCATATTGTCGACCTTCAATTTTAACAGTTTTATAAAGTACCTAGTGTTCCTCTAATCCTTTACTTTAGCATCAAATGCCATGAATTTATGATACTTTCCGGTGAAAAAGTTCCTTTTTTGCTTTTTTATTTTCAAATAATTTTTTCTTTGCATGTAGGTACCTAAACTTCTGACATTTTTTGTTGGGACTGTACTTGAAATGACTGTAAACATAAAATACTAATATTGATAAACATACAAAAAATGCTTCTTTTGATTATTACCTACTTAATATAATTTACAAATTGCTTCTATTACTAATATAACTTAAGATACGTGCATCTGAATATCGAATTATTGTAAACTGTAAACGTCAGTTTGACAGAGCATAGCATTGTTTTTTTCAAATGTGTTAACAATTTTTACCCTGAATGTACTAAAACTTCTGACGTGTTTTTCTGGGACTGTACTTTGTAATGACTGTCAAAATAAAATAATTTGTCTAAAATATTATTAAAATTGATGAAAATATTGAAAATAATATTTACGCTCTCTATTATAACTCAAAAAATTAACAAATTTCTTCTATTAATTGTATTACTTAAGATAAATGCATTTTATATCTCGAATTGTAAACGTCAGTTTGACACAATGTAGCATTGTTTTTTATGGTGACCGGACAAAACAGAACAATGAAAAAACAGAACATGAAAAAACAGAACATGAAAAAACAGAACATGAAAAAAAAGAACATGAAAAAACAGAACAGTGAAAAAACAGAACAATGAAAAAAGAGAACAATGAAAAAACAGAACACTGAAGAAACAGAACAATGAAAAAAGAGAACAGTGAAAAAACAGAACATTGATAAAACAGAACATGAAAAAACAGAATATGAAAAAACATAACAATGACAAAACAGAACTCAAGAAGGGATTTGTTAGCTTTGATTAGTTTATGTCAAAAAGACGAAGTTCTGTTGGACTCAATTAGGGTTTTGTTAGTATTGATTAGTTTATTTTTAAAAAAACGGAGTTCTGTTGGACTCAATTAGGGTTTTGTTAGTATTGATTAGTTTATTTAAAAAAACGGAATTCTGTTCTACTCAATTAGGGTTTTGTTAGCATAGATTAGTTTATGTCAAAAAAACGGAGTTCCGTTGGACTCAAGAAGGGTTTTGTTAGCATAGATTAGTTTATGTCAAAAAAACGGAGTTCTGTTGGACTCAAGAAGGGTTTTGTTAGCATAGATTAGTTTATGTGTTCTGTTTTTTCATGTTCTGTTTTATCAATGTTCTGTTTTTTCAGTGTTCTGTTTTTTCACTGTTCTGTTTTTTCACTGTTCTGTTTTTTCACTGTTCTGTTTTTTCATTGTTCTGTTTCTTCAGTGTTCTGGTTTTTCATTGTTCTGTTTTTTCATGTTCTGTTTTTTCATGTTCTGTTTTTTCATGTTCTGTTTTTTCGTGTTCTGTTTTTTCATTGTTCTGTTCTTTCATGGAATCTTTTTTATTCAACAGTCAGTTGTAAAACATTTGAGCATTCAAAGCTCTGATGCACTGATGAAATTTCAGTTTTTAATTAATACCTAAAAAATCTTTTGCCTAATTTTGCTTATTCAACTAATCTAATAAATAGTTTTACTTACATTTTAATAGTTTCATGTTCATGTAATATGTAAACAATAATGTAAAGCAAGATGTAAGCAAAAGATGTCATTTGTACTGTCACTGTTATAATAATTCCAGTTTTGTATAGAAACAAATAATGTCATATCATCGACAACAAGATACTGAAATTTCAAAAAAGTAGGTTTAAATTGTCCTATAGTTTATAAATGGTACAGAATAGTCATTTGTGTATCAAGGCTGTAAAAGTGATCTTTTTTGGCCGAATCTGAAGTTTGCAGCCGAGCCGTAAGCCGAGGCCAGCAATTCAGGTGAGGCTAAAAACACTTTTAAGCCGAGGTACACACAACATTTTTTAGGTGGCTATCAAAAATATGTAATTTTATGTCAAAAAAGTTTCTTAGTATCATCAATAATTTTATTTATATAATTTAGGTTAACTAAGTTGTAGGTAATTACTTCTAAATATATTTACCAATGAAATAAATTTGTTATTTAACGGCCGTAAAGTAAATGCGGCCGTAAAGTAAATGCGGCCGTAAAGTAAATGCGGCCGTGAAGTAAAATCCGGCGTGAAGTAAATGCGGCCGTAAAGTAGTCATTTTGACAGGTGTCAAAAAATGTGACACTTTACGGATGTCAAAGGATACGTAAAACAACTATTTATGCAATAGCCACCTAAAAAAATTCTTTAAAAAATACTGTGTTATATCATAAATGCTTTATGTATCTACACTAGATAATTTGAGAAAAATCATATTACTCTATATGAAAAGTCTTACTTCCGGTTTATGAATTGGTACTAAAATACAATTGCGGTCTATTGAAAATCGTATTTAAACCTTAGATATAAAATTTGGTATTTAAATGTTTGATATTTTTGGAGTTATCGTTTCCGAAAAAATTGTAACATACAAACGAACGCACGAACGACCACACACACGCACACACACACAGACATCATCTCAAAAATGTGTAATTCGTATTCTAAAGACCCTAAAACGTGCTTATCTGTCAAAAACTCATACTCGAAATTTTTGACCCATCACAATACCTCTCTTATAGAATAGTGGCGAGAGGTAAAAACTATTCTATCTGGAACATTGAGACCGCAGGAGATTATGTGTTGGCCACATCAGATTTTTTCTTTCGCGACAGATCTGTCATGGAGTAGAATCGTACAGTAATAAATATTAATGGGCAAAAAGCGGCGTATTGTTTTTGTTGGTATTAAAGATATTTTATAATAACAAATTCCTATCGCAGCCCATCATTTAAAATAATTTTATTCATAAGCCCTTATCTGGAGGTTGATTCTGTAACTTGCGTGAGTATTTGCATGACTACATTTGCGTTAGAGTTAAGCTGGATTCACATGAACCGTTTACACCGTTCGTTTTGCGGACGTAGCGGCCGCAAAACACGTTGGTATTTCACATGAGACGACAAAGTTTTCAGAGCTGCGCACTACTAGAAATGAAAAATAAAATATAACCAAAATTGTTTGGTTATGTTATATTTTAATGTCACTTGTATTGTTTGTTGTGATCAGTGTGTAAGTAACGATAAGTAAGAAAAATGGATAACTTTCCTGAAATTTTAATTACTGAAGCATCCCTGTCTCTATAATCCCGGAGATAAGGATTATAAGAATATTACTAGGTTGGTATTACTACAAATCTCCGCATTCTCCGTCTCGGAGCATGCGCAAATGGAAATGACGGTCACAACGGACCGTCAAAGCCGTCAAAAGTTGAAATATTTCATTCTCGCCGTCAACGCTCAAACCGTTGAGAACGTTCAAGTGTCAAACCAATCAGGCAACGGAACGGTTGGAACGGTACGGCAGTAACGTCTCATGTGAATCCAGCTTTAGTATGACGTCACTGTTCCTTATCTGGTGACTTTCATGGGGAAACTAGTTCGTTAGGTTTTCACACTGTTTTGGTATTGGTGGTAACCTTGTGGTAACTGTCTACTGTCATTCTCTCACTCTCTCTTTTCTATGGTCATTGTCATTCAGAGATTTTAAATGAACGCTACGGAAGAACAAAAACAAATAATAATCAATTTCATGGAAGATAATGTTGATTTTTTGTATTCCGAAACCCGACTTCTAAATGCGATTGCATTTGGTATAATAAAAATTGGCGTGCTTCTTTGCTCAATCTAATTTTTTTACAAATTCCGAATTTTCAATTTCGAAAGGATTTTGAACGTCCCTTAGCTGCCTACGTATAAGACGTATGTTAGGTGGTCTTTCCTCCAATACTTCATCAATTGCAATAAAAATGTTCGCTATAGCCATTATTTATCCTTAAACAATTTTATTGATATATAGGTAGATTCCGGTAAGTTCATAAAATCTATTATAGGTAAATATTTACGGGTATAACGTGGTATAACACTAATAAAACTAAACTTTAGAGTGAAGATAAAAACATTTACACTAATTAAATAAAAATTACATTAGTTTCTAAAACTTAACTAAACAATAAATGTAGAATTGTAATACACTTACTTAACTCAGCAATAAACCAAAAATTTAAAACCGCAAAATGACAATAATAAATACAAATATAGTGTTAGGGTGGGCCTGGGTGGTGCAGGTCCCATCCTGTGGCCCACCCAATACTTAATTGAGGCAAAATAAATGTTTATTAATATGATATAGCGGAAAATGTTGTATTTTTTAATAGATATAATGTATGTCAGTCTGAGTGCTCGTGAAATCTTTATTTATGCATACATATTTGATGTCATATAACTAAGTCAAATTCTTTCAACAGAGAAAAAAATTGTCGCCTCGCCTCGCTCGGCCTATATCTATATTTTTCAAAAACAAAAATTTTACTATAAAAAGTACGGCCCACTTTAATGTTTTACTGGCACACCCTTAGCCCACATAAAAAATCCTAATTACTTCCCTGAGATCCCAGTAGGTCGGACGCCATTTTTAACACGTTAGTTAAATTTGTTAATTAATTTGACATTTAAAGTTTTCAATAGTAATATTATCAAGGGACTATTATTTTGCTGGAAAAATTTATTTCAAAAGATTGTTGCTTGGTAACATTTCGAGACAAGTGACATGATCAAAATCCTTAGCTGAAGGCGAGGGACATAGACAAGAGATATATTTAGACAGGAATCTCATATGATACTAGGTTGAACGCTACTCCTAGCGGTTGTAATTTGGAACTAAAGAGTAAAAAATGCAACCCGTTTAACAACAAAAATATTTCAAAGTGTTTGCTGATTTAATGTATTTCGATATTAAAATTTTTATTCCATACATTTATTGTACCACAATTATTTTCTTGAAATTGTATTTCACATAAAATATGTTGAAAATTATTTATATTTACAATAAATGTGTGTAATATAAATTTAAATTTCGAAATACATTACATCAGCAAAAAATATTCTTCCTCGGTGTCCTCTTCGTAAACATCGACAATGTGTTGCCACTTTGCCGTCATTTCTGCCCCGTCAATTGACCTATCCTGTCAGAAGGAGTGAGTGCGATAGATACAAAGTAACATTGTGTTGAGTGAGACAGCAAGCTGGTGCGCAGTACGCTGTGCGCATGCTTGTGGCAAAAGGAAGTGACGTCAATAGACCAATCCTGGTGCTGCGGACGTATTTTGACAGATTTGTACAAATGTCAAAATTTAATTTCAATTCTTTTACGATTTTATTAATTTGTTTCATGCCTGTTGCGTACTAAATTATTCAAATTGCGCAATGTTATTAAATTGAATTTAACTTTTTCCCTACATTTAATAGTTATTTAACAAACTAGTGTGTTAATGAGGGCGATTAATAATTGAGACTTTTTAACGCGTGAGAGAAGCGAACGCGTTAATTGTTGAGATTATTAATCGCCTATTAACACATGAGTTAGTTACAATATTTTTCCGTTGGTCATACCTTTTTAATTTGATAAAATTTCAATTTTATTCCATAACAAATTAGGACCGCTTCAAATGTTCACCACAATTGGATCGACAACAATGGACAACTCAACAATAAAAATCAACTGTTTTCAGGGAGAAGCGGGTGCAGTCAGTTCACTTAATATTGATTAGCAGTATTAAATCTTAAGGTTTTTTCGTTTTTAGAATGATGTTATTACTTTTATATTCATTTTAAAGCAATTCTACGTAAATATTATTTACCTAGAAGTGTGAAAATCATTTCTTTTAATTCTGTTTTGTATTTTGGTAAAGCTTAGAGCTGGTCAATATAATACAATATTACGTGTATTGAACGCATCCAATAAATCGTTGATTAATAAAAAATCATGCATTTATAGGAGGGTCATAAATGCATGATTTTTTTACATTAATGATACTCATTAATAAACGATCAACGGAAAAAATTTTTAAATAAGAAATGTCAAACTTCAACTAACCGCACTTTCTATTGTCATAGCGTACTGCGCAGCAATTTTGCCGTCTCACTCAACACATGTTACTTTGTATCTATCGTACTCACTTCCTCTAAACCGGATGCCCAATGCCCAAGCATGCGCGCGCAACCGAAGTTCAACAGGATAGGTCAATTGTAAATTTTAAATCGTATTTGATTAATTATTCCTCATGCATTTGAGGAGATGTGGTGGATCATAATAATGGTAACAATGGAACTATTCAAATGTTCTAATGTCAACTAGTTTCATAGCTGCCAACTTACCTATAAGCAACAATCTTAAGAAATAATTTTACCTGCAAAATAATGAGACACGAAATATATTTTGTTACGACTATTTCTAAATAAACAGACATAAAATATGAAATAATAAATTTACGTTGGAGTGTCCTAATATTTTTATTATTAAATGTTTTCTAATGCCAGAGTAAGCAAAATTTGACACTGCTGCAGACCGATTAGAATAATTATTAGTCGTGGGTTTTCGTGTTTTTAAATCAAGACCTCCTTGATCAAGACTAATTTATTGAGCCGAAACGGTTGTTTAGTTTGACATTCAATTTTTATACTAACCTTTGAGTGTCAAAATTTTATTTTAGTTTCTTTCGTTTCACAAGTTCATTAATAATTGGTTCCAAACTAAGGTTTTTGACGTAACTGTATTTTTTGGTGTTCTATTTGATATATTTTTTATTTCATCGTAAGAAGTTGTCACAAAAAGGTTCATTTGACACTTTTAATTTCAATTAAAATCAATAAAATTGTCATAGCTATGTATGACGGGTAAATTGTCACTTGAACAATCCCTAGGGAATTTTTACATTTTTTGCCGATATATTTTGTACGTCATTGGTTAGAATTTTAAAAATTGAAGCAAATGAATGGTTTAATTAATATGTGGGAAATAGTCAGTAAAATACTCCGAATTATACATAGTATTAGCCACACATATTTAATATATATAGGTACCTAATTGTAATTAAAATTTAAACTTGTGTCAAAATATGACATAAATATAGTAATAAATAGTAACATGATGCAACTTCACAGTAGTGCATTGTTATTAAATAAAATAATTTCAAAAATTATATTTCAAATTTAACATAACTACCTATATGTAAACATAACGCATATGTTCCATCTTTAAATATTTAATAAAATTTTCAAAACACTCTTACCTTATCAATTATGAAAAATATATCGAAATAAAATTTCGAATTGGAAACGTCAAATCAAATCTGACACGAATTGACTAAAAAAATCTTGTTTTATAAAAAAGAAAACACAAAAATTCCATGGCATACTCCCAGCTGTGTTCCGTGCATTTTTCGGTTTTTTCTTAATAACTTTCTTAATATAGACAATATTGGTACAAAACATGTATTAAAAATATAGTGAAAAACATCCTTTACCTATATATCAAATGAAAAAAACTATCGATCAAAGTATAATACCCGTTGCTAAGGAGTGAAAAAAGAGTGAGTTTTTTTCATTTCTCACTGAAACTATGACCCCTACAACAATGAAATATACAAAAGGCACTAGTGAAAATAACCGTTAATAATATAAAAAAAGTTTGATTAAAATCGATCCAACAATAAAACGTGTAGAAGAAAAAAAAGTTTGGTTGCTAACATGATGAAAACATAGTGAATTAAGCTAATTAGTATATATAGACTAGCGTCAGGCCCCGCTACGCGGGTCTTTCGGCTAGGTCCGTGCTGCCGCACGGACTGTGTTTATATGGTCTCACACTCGCTTCGCTCGCGAGTAATATAACGAATTAATTTCGTACCTCAAATGAATCCAATTTTACATTTAGATTAAAATTGAATTTTAAATGTCACTTTGACATTGACAGCTGTCACTTTGACATTGATTGCTGTCACTTTGATATTGATTGCTGTCACTTTGACATACGCAATATTTTCAATTAAATAATTATACATTTAAAATTGTTGCAAAATCCGAAAGTGGATTTGTCATCTGACAAATTCATTTGTTACGAAATGTTTTACTGAATTTAGATTGCGACTTAACAAGGATACATAAACAAAACATTTTCGTTACTTAGGACAGCGTGATTTGTTTTAATTTAAAAATTAATTGTTGTACGAAAAAATACTTGATCATGTCAATCATGAACAATGTTAAGTTGACCATCGCTGTATACGGGTTAAACGGGTTATACTATAGTTTACATGGAATACTGAAAATATTTTATGACATTATTTTTATTATAGGTAGATAACTTCAGAGTGCATTTTACATCAAAAATTTTTAAATTTTTAAATACACAATTTTTGAACTATAAAAAAAGTAAATAAACACATCTACACTTAAGTTATATAGGTTAGGTACTTACATTAATTTCAAAATCATGATAAACAAGGTGTATTATCATCCTGTCTAGTAATAAAATAACAACTGTCAAACCACCAACTTTCGTTATTCATCTTAAAAATTACATGGACAGCTCAATCTAATATGAAAATGGCAAAAAAATGCATGTTTTTTAAAAATTTCTCATACATTATGAATTTTACAAAATTCAAAACAAATGTAAGAATATAGTCTAAATAAATATCTATTTTATAAAAAAAAATTCATAAAAATCGCTTAAACCATTTAACATCTAGACGTTCTGAAAAGTTTCAAATATAGTGAACCCAAGCTCTTTTAATATATGGATAGCGTCAGGCCCCGCTACGGCTAGGTCGCGCTGCCGCGCGACAAGGAATATTCGCCCGCTTCGCGGGCTCAAGCTCCGCAGCCCCTGAATGTGGGACAATTCGGCACTTCGTGCCTCAATTATAACGATTTTAACATTCAGACTCTACCGCTGCGCGCGACAAGGGGGATTCGCCCGCTTCGCGGGCTCAAGCTCCGCAGCCCCTGAATGTGGGACAATTCGGCACTTCGTGCCTCAATTATAACGATTTTAACATTCAGACTCTACCGCTGCGCGCGACAAGGGGGATTCGCCTGCTTCGCATTCTTAGGCTCCACGGACCCTGAATGTGGGACAATTTGGCACTTCGTGCCTCAATTATAACGATTATAACATTTAGACTCTACCGAAAAAATTGTATGATGAAATTATAATTATTTAATTACAACTTCATATTATTCATCTTCCTTCTTCAATATAAATTATATTTATGCCATTAAAATTTTAGAATAAAATAACATAATATGTGTAATTAAATTAATTTGATATCAAACTTGAAATTATTCTATTATTAAAAAACAAAGTTTTTGATAATAAATCCATTATATGTGAGGCTCGATCGATATTTATTTAAATTTTTTGTGCACAGATTTTTGTTTACATTCGCCTGTTAGTAGCTGCCCCTCTTTGTCTCTGCAATAGATTGTTTTGCTCTGAAAACCCTCTTTTTGTTTTTTCACATCCTGATAGAAATTCCTAATAGCTTTATTTTTGTAGTTTTCCTCCACTCTGTTTAACATTTCTTCGGTTTTCTCCCGCTTTTTGTTCCTGCAAAGTATTTTGAAGATTTTCTTCTTGTTTTCATATAACGTCTTGCTTTTTTCATTACTGTTTTGTATAAATTGGTTTCTCGCCTTGTTTTTCATCTCCATTACATACCTGCATTCTTCGTCAAACCAATCTTTATTTTTCGTATATTTGTTCTTCTTAAGTATTTGTTTCGAGCTCCTTTCGACTGTTTTTTCCAATCTGTTCCATTTTTCTTCTATTGTTTCAGTACTATTTTCTTCTTTCAAGTATCTTTCCACTGTTTCTATGAAGGATTGCCTTACATTTTCACTTTGGAGTTTCTGCACCTCGTACCTCTCTATTTTTCTTCTTTTGTTCCTTATTGTCTCCTGAGGTATTACTTGTTTTAATATTATCTTGACCATGAAGTGGTCACTTCCTCCCTCCGCTCCTCTTTGTGATCTTACATTCTTGATAGCGTTGGCATCCTTCCTCTCTGTCATAACATGGTCGATTTGGTTACACGTGTTCCCATCCGGTGATGTCCATGTTGATTTGTATATGTTCTTTCTTTGGAAACATGTGCTCATAATCTTCATCTTCATTTCCGTGGCGAATTCAATCAGTTTCTTACCATTTTCATTTGATTTTGTGTGTTTACTTTGTCCTCCTGTTATACTTTTATATATTTCTTCCCTTCCTATTTTGGCATTTAGGTCTCCCATTATTATCTTGATGTCATACTTTGGTATTCCATTCATTATCCTGGCTAACTCTTCATAAAACATGTCCTTCTCTTCTTCCACTGTCGCCTCTGTTGGTGCATGTACATTTACGATGCTTATTTTCCTGTATATACCTCTGATTCTTAGTTTACTTATTCTGTCCGAGATTGGCTGAAAATCTATTACTAGATGTTTTATTTCTTTCCTCACCATAAAACCCGTTCCCATGTGCCTTGTTTCAAACTCACTATTAAAAATTATGTAATCATTGACTTCTGATACATTATTACCTTGTTGTTTTGTCTCTTGTAATGCCGCTATGTCAATTTTATATATCTTACACTCCTGATTTAAGTTCTTGTATGATCCTGCTGCCTTTGTGCCCCGGACATTCCATGTGCTTAAAATTAATTCTTCATTATTCCTTTTCCATTGCTTTGTTGCTATCCTTGTCGTTTCCGCGTTGTCTTCGTGTCTGCTTATAAGTTTTTTGACCCCTCTCCTGTATTATCAGGAATAGCTTGCTCTTCCAGATTGCATTTCTCTGTGTTCCATATAAAGTTCTTGCCATTTACTACTAATTTGTTATAAAATATCTTAACTTTTTTTCCTTGTTCTTTTTCCTCTTTCGCTTTCTTCCTTATTATGGCCTGTATATGCCTTTTTTCCTTTGTCCAATCGTTATCGATATTCTGCTAGTATCATTGGGGCTTGTTCGAGGGCTTGGTCTTTAACTTTTATTACAGTGGCTGTTTTAATTGGACATAGTACTTGCAATTCTTTTTCCAGTAATTTGCTAATTGCCTCTTTTGGTTTATTTTCTTCGAATTCTAATCCTCTGACAATTATGTTATTCCCTCTACTCTTTCTGTCTTGATATTCAATTATTTTCCTTAATTGTTGAATTTCTCCTCTCATCTCCTCTTTTTCTTCTTGCCATAATTTTTCTTTTTCCTCATATTCGCTTTTTAGTTTGTCTATTGCTGCCGTGTTTTTACTGATTTCTCCTTTTAGATCAGCATGGTTAGCTCCTATTTGATCTTTCACTTCATTCATTGTTTTCATCAGCCCGGCCATCATACTTTTCAGCTCTTCCATTTCTGATGATGAATCGATTTCTGGTTTATTGTCGTCTTTCTTTACTGGTGATCTTATTGTTATCTTACTTCTTTTGAATATATCCTCACTGTTTTTCTCGCTTTCTATTTCTCTTTTCCGTTTTTCTACTGAATCGCTACGGCTTCTAAAATCCTTATTCATTCCTCCTTACTACGTCCCTGCTTATTCTGTTTGGCGTAGTTGGGCGTAGAGCGCATGCGCCTGTCTCTTACTTCGCTCTCAGCTCGCCGCTTATCACCGCACTCTTGTCAATGTCACTATTGTCACTCACTTTTACTATGTATAATTATATTATTTTTCCGTCCCGCACACTTATTCTTTTTAGCTATCCGTGTTCGCTAATATTTAATTCACTTCTTCACCTACTTCTGTTCTTATTTACACAGTAATTTCCGTATTTTCGGATGTTATCACTGGTGCACATAAAAAACGACTATACCTCCCGAACAGGACCGGACTCACCATTTAGTGATATCAATAATTCATTTTCAGATACCTATTAATAATTATATTTAAGATATCTTAAATTCAATTTGTGATATCTGGAATTCAATTTCACATATCATAAATTGAATTACAGTTATGTAATTAAAGATATGTATATATCCTATATATCCTTAATTCAGTTTACATTTTAGTAGGTTATTTTAGAATATTACTAGACCAATTGTGGATATCACTAACTGAATTACGGATATCACTAACTGAATTAAGGATATCACTAAACTATTTACGGAGATCACTAAACGAATTAGGGATATCAGTAAATGAATTAAAGATATCCGAGAGGATATCACTAAACGAAGTATGAATATCACTAAATGAATAAAGGATATTACTAAATAAATTATGGATATGTAAGATGTGTGGAAAATTGAACTAAACAGAATTAAATTAATGATATCTGCAATTTAATTTTAGATATCTGAAATTTCTTTAATAAAAGATATCTGAAATTCAATTATTGATATCTGTAATTGTATTTTTGATATCCTTAATTCAATTTGAGATATGTGAAATGAAATTATAGGTATCATTAATTTAATTTCGTTTAGTGCAATTTTCCCCACATTTTACATAGGTATCCATAATTTATTGAGTGATATCCTTAATTTATTTAGATATTATATTATTAATTAATTTATTTATTATTAAATACTAGGTAAATGTTTTAAAACTAAAAAGTCAAAAATATAAGAAAATCATTTCTGTACAAAGCAATCGAAATTCAAAATTACATGCCTACTATCGGAGAAATTAGCATAGTCAGTTGAGTTTAAACTAAAGTGAAATAAATGGTTTAAAAATGATAAATACATTAGTGTTGTAGTATTCTTATTTAATATGGTGTAGTCATAAGCCTTCTTGAATCATTCTGTTACGCGAAACTTTCTAATTGATTATATTTTGGTAATAAGTATTAAAAAAGTAAAAGGGATAGAACTTGGTTACCGATAATCTTATAGGATTCCAATGCCGGTTATTGATGCCTAATACATTTATATATTTTTGTTATTAATATAAAGTTATTAATAAAAAGTTTCTCGTTGAAATATGGATTGTGTTTTCTGGCAATACATTACATCCTCTCAACTGAATATTCGGTAATTTTCTAAGCTCTTGTTGTATAACTAACTACTTAATATTTTGTTGATTATTTTTTGACGTTTCTTATAACCAATGAAATGTTTTATTCTTTGTCACGTGTGCGCCCTTTAACCAATCCTGTTATTGTTATAGTGGGAAAAAAGCTCTTGTGATTATTCCCGGGAATAATGTTTGTAGCTTTTGTTTTGTTTCGCAAATGTCAAATAAATATTAATTTTTCAACACATTCCTTTTGTGAGTTAATGGTTGACTCCGAATATAACAAATCCAGATATTTGCTCTGTTCGTCTTTATAAAAAACTTCTTAGTAAACGCACAAAAAATAATATTAAAATTAAAACTGATCGTAGGTTTCTAAAACTCCAAATCCAGCTTGGCAAACTCCTGGATGTTTTGTTATAAAAACCTTACTGTTGGAATCAATTCTATTTCAAAATTGATGAAAGAATCAGCAAATTTTGATACAATAAATAAAAAACTCACAAATCATTCTGTCAAATCAAGTGCAGATACTAACCTATCAAAAGCTGGTGTAGGCGAACAAGAGCTAATTAAAATCACTGTTCACAATTCTGCCAGTTCAATAAAACCATACCTACAATTAAATTAAGAACATCATTCATCTATAGTAAATTATTTAAGAGAAAAAAACTAAATACTTAACCTAAAAAGTAATACAAGTTTACAGTAAACACAAACAGTGAAGTTCGAAATATATTCAATAACTGCGTTTTTCATTGTACTAATTTAAATAGGTACTTAATTTTGTTAATTATGTTTTGTTTGTAAAGTTTACTTTGGTAATCATGTTCATAATATGTATGTTCTTGTAACGTTTTGTCTTTATTTGACTGAAATGAAAATCGTAATCGGAGCATTAAGAGACATCTATCGGATTTATTGAGCATCAAAATAGGAGAAAACGACTATTTTTTGGTTCCCCTTTTTGTCAGTCAAAAAATAATCTAATTATAACTCGAGAGTTCGATAAATTAGGGTGCCGTGTCAACAGCAGAATATTCAAATTCCGAATCATGTTACAGCCTAATATTCATTTTCAGAATATTCAAATTCCGAATTTTTTAGGTTTGCCCAGCATTATTCAAATTCCGAAGTATGTCACAGCCGAATCATCATTTTCAGAATATTCATAATCCGAAAATTTTAGGTCTGGCCAAAATTATTAAAATTCCGAAATATGTTACAGCCGAATATTCATTTTCAGAATATTCAAATTCCGAAACATACTGCAGCCGAATATTAATTTTCAGAATATTGATATTCCGAAAGTTTTAGCTTTGCACGGAATTATTCAAATTCCGAAACATGTTGAAACCGAATATTCGTTTTCAGAATGTACATATTCCGAAAGTTTTAGGTTTGTAAAAATTTATTCAAATGCCGAATTACGTTTCAGCCGAATATTCAATTTCCAAAAATGTATAAATTTTTTTGTATCTTTTTCTAATTTTAATAAAATCTTATATCAACGTTTTATTGTCTTTTAATCTAAATATCATTAAAATCCTGATTTAATCAGGAAAATTAATTTTCAAATAATTATGTCATTTAAGCCTTGTTCACATAGCTTATGTCATGTCATGTCTGTGTCATGTCATTATGTTATGTTATTTCTATTGACATAGACATTTTCAGGCTTGGTCACATAGCTTATGTCATGTCATGTCTGTGTCATGTCATTATATACACATTTTGTGTAAAGTATCACAACGGAGAAAATTAATTTGGAGTCGCAGGCATTTACTAATGGAAAATAAGATAAATTTGTATTAGTAAATTTACAAGAAACATTTTAATAAAATTGGGAACGGTATATTTTAAATTGTACTTACTTTTTATTGCTTTTATTATTTTATTATCTTCATAATCAGGTTTTATTTTATCATACAAGCTTTATTCTTAACTTATTGGTAAGTTTTTATCTATATTAATAATAAATGTGTAATTTTGACAGAAATAGACATAGACATATAGCAGTGAAAGTTGAGTTCAAATCAACTGTTATGTTATGTCAAAAAAAATAACATACGAGACATACCCTATGTGAACCACTTCATTAGTTTACCGTGTGCTCAACATATTGTCATGACACAGACATGACATGACAAAAGCTATGTGAACCAAGTGACGAGGGAGCTCCTAACTTAATGAAACCTTTAAAATTATGAATTAAAATAATACTGAAATAATTATTTTGATCTTATTTTATAACAAAATAAAACTGTCATTTTAACAAATGGCACTCTAACGACGAAATGCAAAACTAATTTCAAACTGCCAGCAAGCGATAAATTGAATATCCGGCATTCGAATAAATTTTTACAAACCTAAAACTTTCGGAATATGTACATTCTGAAAATGAATATTCGGTTTCAACATGTTTCGGAATTTGAATAATTCCGTGCAAACCTAAAACTTTCGGAATATCAATATTCTGATAAATAATATTCGGTTGCAGTATGTTTCGGAATTTTAATATTCTGTAAATGAATATTCCGCTGTAACATGTTTCGGAATTTCAATAATTCTGGTCAGACCAAAATTTTTCGGTTTATGAATATTCTGAAAATGAATATTCTGCTTTAACATGTTTCGGAATTTGAATAATTCTGTGCAAACCTAAAACTTTCGGAATTTGAATATTCTGAAAATGAATATTCGGCTGTAACAGGATTCGGATTATGAATATTCTGCTGTTGAAAGCATTCCCGATAAATTAGATAATAATTCTCCAGATTCTTTCTCAAACTTGTTGCCATGTGGCAATAGCCACTCGAGCCCTACGGGCACGGGCGCTCGTGAGTCGTGACTATTGCCTGGCAACAAGTTTTCGAAAGATCTGTCAAATTATTTTCAATTTATTCTCACTCTCTCGTTATATTATTACTGAGATCATTTTGTTCGGAGAAATATTGTTCAGTAACCTTTTGTTGGGAATACTTTGTTGGGAACATTTTGTTGGGCACATATTGTTCGGTGAAATATTGTTCAGGAGCCTTTTGTTGGGAATATTTTGTTGGGGATATTTTGTTGGGAACATTTTATCGGGAACATATTGTTGCGAGAATATAATTCATATATCACGTGGCCTGTTTTCCGCCAATCATCATCGAGATCTGCTTAGTTACATGTCTATCACAGCGATGATAAAAAACAAAGAAATTATCACCTTGTTTTGGTCCGTTGCTAATGGCATTTTTTCTGTATTGACAGTTAATTTCGTATTTCTTGACTATTAAAAGGTGTGATAATCGTTGGAGTGATGCTAGTAACGATTAAATTAGTCAAACAATTAAAAAATTGAGGTAACACATCTTGCAAAATGCAAATATACTTGAACAGCAACTAATAAAGATCACCGGTTATTCCAATAGGTACTAATTCAATTCAGTGTCATTTAAATATCCAATATAATGTTTTAATCTTTTAATACAACATCTAAAATTACTTAGGTTAGGTTAAAACACACCCAAACACCCGATGTGATGTCTGATGTGTTGCGTTCAGTAAACTTCCAACTTTAAGGTGCGTTCTCGTTCTCATTGCGCGCGCCTTGCGCATCACTCACTACAAATTCATTATATTCTCTCATTAAATATAGCTCGGGATATGATTATTAATCGAAGATATTGCTCGTGAAACCGAAGCAGAACATTTCACTCGTCCTTCGGACTCGTGAAATCTACAGCTCGGTTCCACTCGAGAATATCACCGATAATAATCATATCACTTGTTATATTACGTATGAACATATTGTTCGGAGAAATATTGTTCAGGGTACCTATTCTAATTCATAGCGACAATCGCTAGCGAAGTTCAATAAATTGATAACTTCGTGACGTCATTCCGTTTGTAACTATATCAAGGGTTAGGGATATTTGGCCTCCAGTTGATAACGACTGATAGAGATTTTACATTTACTGTGAAATTTGGCAAGAAAAACTGCTAAACCATCATTTTACCTATCACTTATCGTATTATAACGTATTATTTGTTTTAAAATAAGCCATTTTTTTGATTTTCAAAGTAAATTATTTTTTCTAGAAAAATGTCAATTTCTTATTTCTACAATTTGTAAGTTGAATTATTTAATAAACTAATCAAAAATATTAAATACATATAATGAACCCATAATTTATTGGTATTTTATATTTATAAAATAAATATTTTAACCTCACAACGAACAAAAATCAACGCAACGCACAAGTCTACCGTAGCGAGGGTTGATAAGTCGTAGCGACAGTCGCTTGACTACTACGTCACACATGGTGGGGGGTTATCAAGACAACCCAAGTTATCAACGTTGATAAGTGAAATAGAATAGGACCCCTGGGACCTTTTGTTGGGAATATTTTGTTGGGGATATTTTGTTTGGAGAAATATTGTTCAGGAACCTTATGTTGGGGATATTTTGCTGGGAACATTTTGTCGTAGAACCAGAAATAAACGCACAGTGGGATTAGCACTGTTGCCACCATGTCTACGGATTGACGAATACAAATTCTCAAGCGGGTCTTGGTTCAATCTGTTCGTTAAAAGAAAAGAAGTTTTCTCATTTTTCAGGTCATTCCACATTAACAAAATTCCATTTATTGTTTGTATCATCCCAGAAAAACAATATAATTTTTTCTAGGGGTATTACTTTTTTTATTGTAAACTATCCATGATTTTATCCAATCTATTGATTCTCGTAAAGTTTCCTCTACTTTAGTTTTCACATCTGATAAAGCACATTTATATGGTTTTGAATCATTTAAATGTTTGCTGTTAAGGCAATCAAAAAGATTATTTAATTTTGATAAAAATTCAGCGGTATTTAAAGCAGTGTCGCTATCCAAAACATTTAATTGTTTAGCAGTTTTAACAGCCGTAGCAAAGGAGTGGCTAAACACTTGTGTGGCAAGCTTTACGTTCATTTTTTGGAAAGAATTTGCTGTATATGAGCATTTGTAATTTTTGTTAAACATCTGGTTGTATTTTTGTTTTTTAAATAAGTATTCCTTATATCAAATCACTCCACGAAACTTTACTGTTACCAATTACTATATCCTGCTTTAATAAAATATTCCTAATGCTTTTAAAAAGGTGAGGCACATCAAAGAAGGCATACATTTTTTGATCACGTACATAAAAATATGGTTAATAACTATACTAGAGTAAAATTCAAATAGCTAGAACCCTGCGCGAAGTACCAATTCTCGTCTTAGAGAGAGAAGCATAGATGATAAACAAGAGGAAACAACTCTACTGTCTGTTCTACTGAACATCAGCTTCAATATCTGTTATTCTCATGTTGACATTCGTAGTGTTTTGCTTCGTGTAACCCTGTGAATTTTGTAATTGATTGTGATTGAGTTATATTTTAGTTTTCTTTGAAAATTAAGTGAAGTGCAGCGCAGCATATACTCGCTAACTCCACTTTTGTAAAATGGACAGTACATGACAAGCTCTGCCTTCTCGCGCAGTCCAGGGTCCTAGCTATTTGAATTTTACTCTATACCAAAATTTGAATTTTTTTGCATGATGTATATTGACAGTAGATAGACGTCATTAAAGTTAACAGTTCCTAAAAATGTGTCAAAATCATAGCTTATTTTTGTTATAATTTTTTGTTATTTCTACACAATATACATTTAAAAATTTGAAATTCTATACAATAACGTAGAAATGTGTATACTTTAGTAGTTTTATTTAAATTTTTTGGATTATTTTTAAACAAGTTATTCAATTTTACATCCGAGTGACTATACTTATTACTCCGATAGTAAGTTACAAACAGTTACAAAGTTATATAAAAATATTACTGTTAGGCCGCAACCAGCTTTGCATCAGTGGCGTAGCCAAGGGAGGGTCAGAAGGTTGTTTAAGATTTTTTGCGCCTTTGATTTGATATTGATTATTTATTAAGCCTGTTCGCTCATGGACACACAGCGGACACATAGAAGACACACACACACACACACACACATGCGACACACAGGCAACAAAAGCAAAATGAAAACCGCGTGGAACGTTTGTAGCCTCAAAATTTATTTCTTCTTTAGTTACGTAGAAGCCACAAAATAGCGACGCCTCTATTTCACAAGTAACACACATAATATTTCTTACTGTTGCGTGTGCGTGTCTTCTATGTGTCCATATGTGAACACAGACTCACACACACAGACACCATCTCGAAAATACTTTATTCATATTCTATGAATCCTAAAACGTGCTTATCCACTAAAAACTCACACTCGAAAATTTTGACCCATCACTTTCCTATAGAATATGATGCGGGAGATAAAAAAATCATGCTAGTAGCCCAAAAAAAATAAAAATTTAATTCAACCAATCGCCATTGACGAATAAAACGCGACGTACACATACAAAACGGATATGTGTATCTTCTATGTGTCCGCTGTGTGTCTACTTTTAAGTCTTAATTTACATTGTAAAAAAAATCTATATGATAGAAGTTCATACATACTAACGCAACAAAGATTTATTCTATTTAGTTAGTAGTTAAAGTTTGTTGCGTATAATTCGATAATTCAAACCAATGTTGGATTTCTTGTAAGATAAACTGTATTCTGTTTGTGTTATTGTGTTCATTTTTGTAGATATTTGAATTAATTAATATTTTAATTTGCTGGTATTTGATCTTGAACCAAAAAAATTTTCGCCTGTGGTGCTTTTTTCATACAGTATTGTCCCAGGGGCCCGATTCTTGAAATTTTTCGTATGCGAAAGTGAGCGAGATGCGTATACGAACTGCACAATGGTATTCTTGAACCTAAAAGTAGTGGTCGTGTACGCAAATCTCGTGCGCAACTACATCGCATGGGTAGTAACCACTCGAAAGTAAAGATTTGTATGCGAAACTGCAAATGTCAGTTGCTTTATAGGTTATTATTTTGCGATTACATATTGTGTTAATATAAAAAATGAACAAATGAAGAGAAAGAAGATATAAAGAATGTAGATTTAGGAATCATACATGATCAAGTTTGTAATCATGAACAAATAGGTCGAGTTAATCTAGATTTGTCAAAGGGCCAAACTAGCAATGTGACAAAAATTAATTTAAAAAAATCTGACGTGGCCATCACACAACCTTCCGCCATATCTACACTTTAAACAGAAATGTATACGTACAAACCGGTGCCCATTTAAAATATACAAATAAAAATCTAAAATATTCAAACACAGAAATTGGTATCACCTGAATCAAAAGATTCATTCACACGAAAACTCTTCTGTGTTGAAGCCATGCTCCGTTCAATTACTACATTTAATATCTCACTGATGACTTATATGGCGCTAGTATGTCAACTTGTCACCCGTCTCACCTGTCAATATTTTTTACGCAGAAACAAAAGTCAACCGAACATGGATTACAAGATTTCAACGTTTTATCTGATAAATTTATTTTTTAAATTTTACTGCAGTTCTTTAATGCTACCAGATAAAGACAATTTTTTTATAACGTGAGTTGCAAATAACTTTGCTTCTTATTCTTATTACAAATAAATACTATATTTATCCAAATTTATATAAATTTTTGACAATTTTCTTTTTCAATCTTCAAAAAATATCACTTCCGGTGAAGATATTTGTACCAAAATCTAATGAGCTCTTCCTATTCGTATACAATTGCAAAATACCAAATATCAAAATTTTTGGGTAATTCGTATTTGAGTTATGCGACATCCGGCATCGGCCCGGACCACACACATACACACACGCACACACACACACACACACACACACACACACACACACACACACACACACACACACACACACACACATACATACATACATACATACAGACATCATCGAGAAACTATCAAAAATGAGTTGTAAGGACCCTAATTCGTGCTCATCTACTTAAAACTCACAACCCGATGTTTTGCATGATTCCAATACCTTCCTTTACAGGTAAGCGGAAGGTAATTAGTTTACCTAAATTATAAATAATATCTATTTATCAAAATGAATTATATTTTATTGCAGACTGCACTAATAGAGACCAAATAAAACATAAAATAAATAAATAAAAATATGTACTTACACAAAAGAAAATCTTTTATAATTTATTAAAAATTAACATCATTAAGTACAAAAGATACGAAAACGAAACTAACAAGAAAATGAAAATTAGAATTAACCTAACTTCAAAGTTCAAATTCAATGTCAAAACAAAAACCATGTGTATAAATGAAACGATTTCATTGGTTGCAAGAAGCACCGTTCGTTTGCTTCTGTCGTTTTCGTAATTCGCATACGAAACTGTGAGCCAAGTTTCTATCACCAGTCAAGAATACCTCTCATGCGCATTCGGTTAGTCGTATACGAAAGTCACCGCTCGAATATCTGTGTACACGAAAACTCGCATGGTTTCGAGAATCGAGCCCCTGCTGAATCAAATTCCTGGCTACGCCGCTGCATTGCAGGTTACATCAAAGGTGACTACCGACCGATCACACCAACAGCCCCCTCTACAACCACAACTCTATAATTATTTATGTTTATATCTCATATCTCATTGGCTTATCCATTAAAAACTTACTCGAAAATTTTGACCCGTAACAATTATTATTAATACCTTCCGTATAGATTATGAGGCGGAAGGTAATAAAACGCCTTGATTATGCAACTGGCAATCTTATCTGTTGTTTCTATAGCAACGGACGACGCTATTACGCCATTCATCTTTTCTGCATCAATTATTATCAAGTCGTTTAGCTTCGCTGAACGTTTGTTGTTTAGTTGGTCGTGGTTTAGTTAGTATCGAGCATTATGTGACTATTAATGTACCATGTATGTAAATAAGATTAATATCAGTTAGCAAGGCAATAAATAATATTTTAGTTGATTGTATGTAACAAAAATTTTCAATATGTCGAAACATTTAAAGGTAAAATTATCTACATTTATTTACACTATTATCAATATAGATTAAAATTTAAATAATATTATGTTCATTTATAACTTTGAACTTGAGTTTAGGCTTATGTTTCAATAAATAATGTTTTTGAATTTCTTTCATAGTTTTTGAGGTTAACTTTTTGCCAAGGTTATAATTACGGGTTTATAATATTTATCAAAGACGTTGTAAATTAGAATTGAAATATTTTATTGATATATTACTTACTGATATGTTTTAGGATAAAAATTTACGATACAGATTTCCAGGAAACAATACAAATAATGTTTCCGTAGACTACATTGAAGAAGGAAAATGTTCTCAAAAGAAACGCTGTTCTTCTCTTCCAACGTCATTTCTATTTTTTATATTATTTCTAGTTCTCTCAGTTTTTATAGCTGTAATTGTAATAGAAAGGAAATTACCTCCTGGATTAAAAATATCAGATACAAGTAAAAATCCGGATCGTTTCATAGCTGAAAGGGCTATGAATTACTTACACAACTTAACAAAATTGGGACCTCGTATTGCTGGTAGTCGAATAAATGAAGTTGAAGCTGTGAATTTACTAGTGTCTGAAATAAAACAAATAATGGCTCTTGCCAAAGACAACCATGTAATAGAACTGGATGTGCAGAAAGCTAGTGGATCATATTCTCTAGAATTTTTAGACGGTATGACAGTTGCATACCATAACATGCAAAATGTTGTTGTCAAAGTTGGTTCTAGGATAAATTCGCCGTACAGTTTACTAATTAACTGTCATTTTGACAGTGTTACAGATAGTCCAGGTACGATATTCTTTAATTTGTTTAATACATGTTTAAATTGCTTGTTTTAACTAATTTGAAATGCATAATAACAATATCCAGAATTACATTACATAACTGTAGTTTATAGTTAATGGCATTTGTTTGATTTGTTTGTTGTTACGGGCAACTACTAACCTATATGTTAGTACTGTAAAAAATTTAATTATACATCTAATTACATTAATAAAAATTATATTACAGGTGCGAGTGACGACGGCGCAGGTTGTGCTGTAATGTTGGAAATGTTAAAAGTAATATCTCAATCAGATCGAATCCTAAAGCATAATATCATCTTTCTATTTAATGGTGCAGAAGAAAATTTTATGCCAGCATCTCATGGGTTTATAACATCACATCGATGGGCACACAGTGTTCAAGCCTTCATTAATCTAGAAGCCTGTGGAGCAGGTGGACGAGAGCTTTTGTTTCAAGCTGGTCCGCATCATCCATGGATACTCGATACATATTCGCAAGAAGTTCCTTATCCCTATGCTTCATCACTTGCACAGGAAATATTTCAAAGTGGTATAATTCCAGGCGATACAGACTACCGTATTTTCAGAGATTTTGGTCATATTTCTGGACTTGACTTTGCTTGGTCAACAAATGGATATGTGTATCATACAAAATTTGATAGTGTGGATTACATTCCACTTGGCTCGCTGCAGCGTACTGGAGATAATATTTTAGCGTTAGCTAAAGCGATGGTCAGTGGGCATCAACTGTCAGATGTAGATAGATACAAATATGGGAACTTGGTGTATTTTGATTTTCTTGGTGCATTTGTGATCCGTTGGTCAGAATTTGTATCAAACTTCGTTAATGTATCTGCAGTGGGTTTATCAGTATACGCATTGTGGAAAAATAAGAAATATTATGAAAAAGAGCACGGTGTTGGTTATGACAGACAATTAACAAGATGCATTATGGGCATCTTGAGCTCATGGGCAGCAGCGTTGTTTGCTGCAATTCTTATTGCAGTGATGCTAAATGTTCTGGGCCGCACTATGGCGTGGTTTGCTCGACCAGTCTGGATTTTTTTCCTCTACGTTTGTCCTACTATTCTTGTTCCTATGGCTACACTATTAGTACATTCACGGCCGCTTAAGAAGAAAGTGCAAAATCCATGGAGTGTATTTCATTTATATTATGATGGATATCAGGCGATTTGGACTGTTGTTTTAGGGATATGTGTTGTATTGAAAATTCGTTCTGGTTTTATTCCATTACTCTGGGTTTCTTTCCCGGCTTGTAGTAATCTCTTACAGAACATATTTTTTCAAAAATGGAAAGGTAACCATTTATAATTCAAAACTGTATCTAATTTATTAATTCGTTACAATTAATTAATTTATAGACTGGCGATGGCTGAGTCTTCATGTTGGTTTCATTGGACTACCGTTTACACAGAGTTTTTATCTCATGTTAGGAGCACTGTATCTATTTATCCCAATCATGGGCCGATCAGGTGCTGGCAACAACTCTGAATTAATCGTGGCAGTAATGGTAGGAGTGTTATTCTCGTTACTTCTCAGTTTCGTCTCGCCGCTAATTCTTCTAGTTCGTGATCCGAGCAAAGTTTTAAGTTTGCTACTTGGCATCATCTTAATTTCAGTTGGAGTATTATTGCTCACACCATTTGGTTTTCCGTACTCAGGGGATCCACAGTCACCGGCACCACAACGCTTCATGATTGCTGTAAGTAATATATTTAAAAAAATAATAATGCATTAAACTATATTGTAATTTGTGTAAAATAAAATGAATCGAAAATAATCACTTTTATCAAAATCATAATACTTTGTATTTCTATAGCATACAGATCGTGTATTCCATGATGAAAATAATAAAGTTTCACTGAAATCTTCTGGGTATTGGATAGTCGACTTAGATATTAATTCTCCTCATACAGTGGATCACTTGGTACCCGAAATGGCACAAGCAGTTCCCGTTGACTCTGATTGCACAAAGTGGTTATACTGTGGCCAGCCATATCTAGTTCCTGCACAGTCCTTCATCTGGAGCACGCACTGGTTACCTGGACCAAGACCGCATATACGCACCCCTGTACACATGAAAGTTCGGCGGCCTCGTTCTAGTGAGATGTCCTTCAACATCACAGGACCAGATCACATCGGTGTAATGCTATCTCCTAGGCCTGGAATCGTACTTACACAGTGGAGTATTGTCGATGGAATACCACTGAAGTCTTCAAGTTGGAATGGTCGAGATACATACTTCATTTATTTTGCGTATGGACTCGATCCAGTGCCTTTGAATTTCACGATTTATTTACAGGTATGATTTTATAAAAGTTTACTTCTTTTTACAATAGAGTATAATTTAATGAGATTATTTAAAAATAAATATAAACACAAAAAAATATTATTTGATGATAATTTTAATGAATTCGCTTATTTTTCAATTAATATAATAAAATTCGTTTATTACTTATCTAAATTATTTTATTTTGAAGATACCACAATTGCATACGGGCCCAGTGATCGACGTGGCAGTTACTAGTCATATACTACATGGAGAAGAAAAGGCATCACCCGATTTCCGTCGTTTTCTCAGTAAATTTCCGTCTTGGACTGCGGTCACTAGCTGGAGTGCTTCATATGAATCCTGGATCTTTTAAGTAGTGACGTTATCTATATTAACAATACCAAAACATTTTATTTATTTTTATTCATAGAAGTGCCAATAGTTGCAATTAACTAATTTACATTTTATTGGTATTAATTTTTTTATAGTTGTGCGAATGGTTAAATTGAATTTAAAAGACTTAGTTCCTGTTAAAAAGTCATGTTTATGCATTTGTTATACCCGTTTTAACGTTATTTATTTATTTTATGTTAAACAATGTTTTCATTTTTCTTCAATGAAATTTTAGTGCTACGTCATTTTTATTTTGTCGTATTAATTTTAATTGTGATAGTTTTATTAAATATTGTTTTTATTTACTTTAATTATATAAAAGGTTAAAGATAAACCTGCACCAAAGAAAAAATTACATACTGGTAATAATTTCTCTAGAGGTGGTACAAATAACAAGGGGCGGGGAAGAGTGTACAGGTTGCTAATGTTTATCGCATGTTGTATGTTGGCCCCGCATCGTTGAACTAAAACGACATAATTGTATTTCTGTGTCGAACAGACAAGTTACCGTAGTTTACATATCCTGTGCTGTGTAAATATACTCTACTCACTCAATTTTTGTTTCGTTTTCAGAACTTAAATAAAATAATATTTATCAATATCTTTACAATTCAAGTTAAAACAATTTAACTGAATTGACACTTAAATTTTTAAAAACATATTTATGTTAACAGCGATTTGAACATTACATATAGGTATCAATGAATATTATTCATACCAAAACGTACTGAAATATTTCCACCGACCGCAAATCGCGTGGAAAACTTCCAAGTAATTATGAATTTAGATACGTATTTAATAGGTAATATGTATTCTATTAACGAGTAAGGTTTGTAATATTTTGCAACAAGTATGATGCCTTGTGCACGAATAATATTAAATGCCTTTTAGATTCAAAAAGTAGTGGCTTTACAAATTTCCTCATGTAAATGTGATTATCACAAATAATGTAAAAACATTTTATAGTACGTACTAAAATATTTCAACTATAATATTAATATCTGCTCACGATGTAATAAAAATATTCCTCTAGACAATATTACGCTTTGTTGCATTTTAAAAATTATTCTGGTCTAAATTTTATTTTATTATTATAAACTGATCACATCAATTTCATAGCTATTTTAAAAATATATTATATAAAATAATTAATAGTTATTATTACTAGTGAATACAAACAGAAAAATTGTAAAAGAAAAAACATCTAGAATCTAGATATTGCTTTTTTCTATTAACTGCTGGTACTAAATTTATATTTTATTTCTGCAACGTAGCATGTAATTATGTAATATAATGCAATAATTATTTAATAAATTAAAATTTTCAAATGACATTGCATGAGGAAGTATAAATTTTAAGAAAAACATGTATTTTGAAGTAGATTAGACAAATTTTGCTACTATTTATCATATTGAAATAATAGAGTGAAATGATTTGTCAATTTATGGAGTACCTAGTTAATATTGATAATAAGTAGGATTTAAATTTACTCGAAATGATAGTTATTTTGTTGTTTTCTGGTTTGATATAAAGCGATAATATGATTGATACATATAAATACAATAATTATATACCTACCGTGTATCCAAGCGAAATGTTGGCATACTAGTTTAACATGGAAAACAGTTTTTCTTCTGTAAATAAATCCCGTCTGGCTAAAAATGATGTTACCATGTTATACATGGCAATATTTCAACGAATCGAATCCTTCATCTAATTTAATACCAATTCGTTCATTTCATTAGAAATTAACAAAAATATGATGAAATCTTTTGTTTGTTGTTTTTATTTCTGCAAATATAATTAATTGCTATTAATCTGTAGTCGTGTGGTTAGAATGCCGGATTACAGTTTTATTCTGAGAGTATTTTATGTTCATTTTATTTGTTACTAAATTTGGTTCATTGTGATTGACTTCTTATTCCTTACAATATTTTCAATGAATTTTATATTTATAAAAAGAATATTATCGATTATTATAAAAAAATATTTAAGAATAAAAACTAGTGTCGGTATTGAACTCAAAACCTACGATTTCGTAGTCTGGCATTTTAACCAAACGACCACATTCTAATAGTTATAAAATTACATTTGCAGCAATCAAATCAAGAAAATATTTAGAAACATTTTGGTTAATTTCGCAAAATTTCGTTAATGAAATGAACTATTCTGCATTAAATTAGGTGAAATATTTAACAAAAATATTTTCATCCATTTATTGAACTTCTATCTAAATATAAATCAAAATTATGACATTAAAAGTGAATATGAGTTAGTGGTGATGTACCAAGTTGTTTTTAGTAATTAAGTTGTATAAATTAATACATTCCATACGCAAGTGAAGCAGGTGTTAAACATTTTGTTTATAGTTGAGCACCGGTGTTGGTTAATGTGTGCATAACACATTACTAACACGTTCCTAATGAAATTAACGATGTTCTAACGCCACAAAACTCGTTAGCATTAATCTGTATCTTGGTCAAACTACTGATCTTTGTTATCGTGTTATCCATTTACATTGTTTCATTAAAAGCAATAAATGCGAAGTTAATGTTTGATTTACCTGTTATCTTTTGCCTGAAGTGTGTTGCTATATTTTATTTCAATCTTCAACCGTTATCTGTTAATATGGTGATTTAATTGTTGTATTTTGGAGATTTAAGCTGGCTTGATGCGACACAGCCGGAATTCCAGCACAGTCAGCTATGCCGACATCTTGCCTTCTCATATTCTCCTCATTATTTGCAACCTTATATTTACACTATAATTTAGTATACGTTGTCATTTACAAAAAATTCGCGTTCTAAGCAATCGACTTCATGTCATATTATTTTAAAATTTATATAGGTACCTACCTTGCTTTTTAAAAATCTAGATTGTAATTAGAACAATTGTTGAAAATATCACTATTTTTATTTATTTATTACATAGGTAGTACGTAAAATTTAATTTTACGCAAAATTTATAATTATTTTATTTTTTTTTATAATTTTAATAACACTTAATGTAATTATTATTGCTTTATTTATTACCAATTTTGAAGAATGATAGCATAACACATGAATGAAACCGGGATCCGGTGTATCGGCACAAATACTTTACACTTTTAGCTGTAGGATATGTGAGTTGTTTGGTGTTCGCCCGCACACTAACCTGTGCGAGCAGCGGAGGACCGTCTTTACAGTCCGGGACTTCCTGCCTTGTTATCCACCACACACAGTTGCACGTGCCTTAGACATACACAGTCATCAAGTATATATCATTACCACTGTCACCATTTCGAATTCGGATATCATCACCAAATCGGATATTAGAATTTTATTATCAATATTATAAGAACCGGAACTCCGAAGAGTTCGCGCTTCCTTATTCCTTGTATGTGTGTACGTCCAAGTCAAATGTAATTAAATTATGATCCCATATATACCACATCGTACTTCGTACATTATATTTATGCGAGCTAATGCTAGACGCGTCTCAGTTGCACTATTTACTCGTCTTTCCATAAATAGGCAATTTCCTATAAGTTAAAAATAAATAACGAGCACAAGTTTTCATTTAAAAGTACAATACTTGCGAATAGTAAATTTCCATGCATCCGTTTTATACGTCGCGTTTTATCCGTCGTCAAGGGCAATTGATTGAATTCAAATGTGTTTTTGAAGGGCTACTTGCATGATTTTTTTTTACCTTCCGCCTCATATTCTATAAGGAAGGTATTGTGATGGGTCAAAATTTTCGAGTGTGCGTTTTTAGTGGATAAGCACGTTTTAGGATTCATGTGTGTGCGTTATGCCCTGTTTACACATGGATACATAGAAGACACACACACACGCAACAGAAAGAAATACTGTGTGTGTTGATTGTGAAATAGAGGCGCCACTATTTTGTGGCTTCTATGTAAGTAAAGAAATAATCCATTTTGAGGCCACAAATGTTCTTCACGTTCTTCATTTTGCTTTTGTTGCCTGTGTGTCGCTGTCGCATGTGTGTGTGTCTTTTACAGCTACAGAGGACTTTAGGTTGTATGTAGTACTTTTCTTAAATATTTTGATAATTAATTTACCGCAATATTTTTAAACATTTTATAAATTGTTTTATCATAGTACTTAGGAATTAAAGTATTATATATAATTTAGAGTATGAAACTTCAGTATTTTATTGTTCATGATTGTTTAACATTTGTAACTACGAAAAAATTAATTGATTATGACCTTCGACCATATATAATCTAGACAAAGTATACTCGGAATTTCTTGAAGCCATCATGTGCTGGCGGGGGAGGGAAAAGTTTCCCCCATATGGGTCATTGCATGTTGACTACTTTACACACTTCTTAGCAAATTATACAATAAACGTTCAACAAATGACTACATCCGTCAAACTGACGTTTACAATTCTAAATTTTAGATGCATTTATCTTAAGAAATATAAATAATAGAAGCAATTTGTAAATTATATTAAGTAATAACAGAAGGAGCACGTATGTATGTAACATTTTCATCAATTTTAATAGGTATTATTTAAAAGCCATTTATCAAAAGTTATATCTTATGCAACCCGCAATAAACTTCATGGGGGAAACTCAACCCCTCCCGCGTAGAGGACCTAAATAGACTAAAGTATCGTTTACATAAGACTTATTGTAACGGTAGTGCAGCGGTCTTGCAGTTGCACAGGATTTGGTAAACGCAAAGCAATGGAAGCGTTAACAATGACTTAACGCGTTGGTAGTGTCGGTGCAATGCGTTGCTATAGTTTGTAAACTCCAAACATTTACAACGCACAAGCACCGCACCGCCAAGCAACAGCCAATCAAAATTTAATGTGGAATTTAAAAGGTGGCGAAAAATTTGAATTATGACAAATTGTCATTGGAATTGTCAATAGTTCTGTTCGATGAAAAAAATTGGAAGTGTAGTGCAGAACAGTTACCATGGTTTGTTCATGACTTTTGTTGTTTTTTGTACATCATGTATACTTGACACAGATACTTACAGATACGGCATCTATGAAATGACATATTAAACACGCAATTGACAATCGGAAATGTCAATTTCCCAATGTAGTCAATCAGGAAAAATGCAAAGAACACTGGCTTTTCTAGACATTTCAGAGTAAAATCAAGACCACCGAAAACCGCCAATATTTAAAAATAAAACTTGTAGAAAAAACATCGTAACCTCAAATTTAATGATCAGACTACAACGACAACTTGAACGTATTTGATTATAGTTTTATTATAAAAAAAATCTGACGTGGACACCACATGACTTCCTTGTACGCCTTGTTTGTTCATAATTTTCTTAATAACTAAAATGTAGAATAATATAAAAAATTCTTTAACTTATTATACTAGTATACTCACAAATATATTTTAGTCATTTTATTTAAACTGCAGAAGAAGATATAAACGATATTTTACTATTGTCACTGCTACTGTCACTGTCATGTCATAATCATTTAAATTTTACCTAGTAACAAATGTTAATCGATCATGGACTACAAGATACCGAAATATTAAATTATAAGTAGGTATATACTTTAATTATTCTTAAATGATAGAAGATACAGAAAAATTTATAAAATACCGATTGTAGATAATAATCACATAATCTTTCATTTAAAATAAAAAAAAATTGCCTAAAATTAATTATTTATCAATATTTTTTTTAAATTTACTACTTCCGGTTTGTAGATTGAAACCAAAAATAGGAGGTGCACAACTAGATGCTATAACAGTCCTAAATACAAAATTTCAGCTTTCTACGTCTAACCGTATTTGAGTTATGCGACACACATACGTCCGTACGTACGCACGTACGTACGCACGTACGCACGTACGCACGTACGTACAGACGTCACGACGAAACTAGTCATAATGGATTCAGAAAAGGTCAAAACGGATATTTCCGTCAAAATCTGAGAACCGAAATTTTTCGCGATTACAATACTTCCTTACTTCGTACAAGGAAGTAAAAACCGCTCATGTGAGATAAAAATCTTCCAGCATTTGGTTTGTAAATAACTATTATGTAACAACAAGCAAAAACGAAATTGCATAAAAAATTATTTTGAACATGTTCCGTCATACACGGACAACGAATGTACTCGTATAAGACATTTTAGAATAAATAATAATTTCAATACCTAAGTGAAAAATTTAAGGAGTCAAATCAATTCAAAAATTTAGATGATAGTAAAGTTTATTCTTTATTTATTTATGCGCATAATTGAAATTTGACGTTACATCCCCACTCCGACACCCTGCACTAACTTACTCCACCTCAAGAGTCAGTACAAATAAGTGTGTTCAAGTTCACACTTTTTTTCTCATCGAACATGTTGAATGAACTGGACCTTTGCGTCATCGAACGCTTCAGTGCAAAAAAGTGTGCACTAAAACAACCAGTTCATGTCATCGAACAAAGCTATTGACTTCGAATTTACCTATTTTTATAGATAAATGAGTGTAGACAGTAAATTTGCTGAATTGTTTGTACAATATTCAGCAATTTGGAACAAAAAATGCTCATTTTACTGAGAAAATATAAAAAAGATAGCAAAATTCTTACATTCAAGTTTAAATTTACAGGTAATAATTGTTTCTTGTTCTGACATTTTTAACAAATTAAATCCTAAAATATTTTTAGAACAGCAATTTCAATTTATATGCAACACAACAGAATACTGTATTACCTACAAAAACGTCACTAAGTTTTTATGTGAACAAGGAGTCCAAAATGGTTTAGCTTTTGTTTTCAGTTGTAACTGTATTTCTGATGTATACAAATATACAGCTCTGTCAAGATGACATAAAAAATTAAAAATTAATTCCTAAGACGGTTTAAACTTAAATATATTGATAGAAAATATATCTACATAGTTCAAAATAATGAATTATGATTACCAGAGCGCAATTATTTAGTACCACAGGTAAAATATTATTGACAACGTCAATCATTTAAATATTTTATAAAATAGTAACCAAAGAGCAACATTAGAAAACAATATGTAACTAAATATTGACATAAAATATTAAATTCTGAGAGTTAAGTAAGCTGAAAAACAAGTGCAAACACAATTTGGACTACCAATAGAAAATGACCAGTGGCTTGTCCGTACTCTTATGCCCTGTTCACACGTTGCTACTTTGAAGACGCATACGTGCTACTGTAGCATGAAAAGAAATTCAAATCGAAACAATTACCGCAAAAAATCGCTATCTACACACACAACGATCAACGATGTGAAATTATCAACGAGTAGTTCTTGATACTTTGATGCTACAAATTAGCAGCGCTGCTATTTGACAAGCGACTCAGATTTTTTCTTGCTACAGTAGCACGAATGTGTCTTCAAAGTAGCAACGTGTGAACAGGGCAGTAGTCTATTTAGGTACTCTACTCCCGCGCACCTCTTGTCTATATGATGTTGGCTTCATCTCCATGCCTACACTTTGACCTGCTTACTGTGTCTAGACCACGATGTAAAATACAAATACGGTGAGTGCACTTGGCAAAAAAATGCGGACCTATTCGTTCCACATGTATGGCGGGTTGCATATGATAACAAAATATGCTAATTATCTGTCATATGTCATATCTGTCAAATGAAATATTGTAATTAAAAAATCTGACGTGGACACCACATGACTTCCTTGTACGCCTTGTGTGTTCATACTTTTCTTAATAACTAAAATGTAGAATAATATAAAAAATTCTTTTAACTTATTATACTAGTATACTCACAAATATATTTTAGTCATTTTATTTAAACTGCAGAAGAAGATATAAAGCATATTTTACTATTGTCACTGTCATGTCATAATCATTTAAATTTTACGTAGTAACAAATGTTAATCGATCATGGACTACAAGATACCGAAATAATAAATTATAAATATATACTTTAATTATTCTTAAATGATACCAGATACAAAAATATTTATAAAATACCGATTGTAGGTAATAATCACATAATCTTCCATTTAAAATTTAAAAAATTGTCACAAATTAAATATTTATCGAAATATTTGAAAAAAGTACTACTTCCGGTTTATAGATTGAAACAAAAAATAGGAGGTGCACAACTAGATGCTATAACAGTCCTAAATACAAAATTTCAACTTTCTACGTCTAACCGTATTTGAGTTATGCGACATGAATACGTCCGTACGTACGTACGTACAGACGTCACGATGAAACTAGTCATAATGGATTCAGAAAAGATCAAAACGAATATTTCCATCAAAATCTGAAAACTGAAATTTTTCGCGATTACAATACTTCCTTATTACTCCGTACAAGGAAGTAAAAAGATACTAATTGTTCATTATTGTGTGACCAGTTTACATTACAAAGTAAGTAATCATTATTATATAAGTTTGTACTTAGGTAGGTATAATTGTTATACAAATTTTCTTTATCTAATTTCTTGATTCAGAGTTGAACAAATCAAAAAGTTATCGGCGATCTGGGATCGGCGTAGTACATGTTTTGTGCCAAACTGTACGTCGGGTTATAGAAGTAACGAAGAAAAAGTATCTTTATTTAAGGCACCAAATAACATATACCATAGAAATCTTTGGATATCAAAAATACCGCGCATTGACCAAGAACTTCAGTCGCATATTATGTGAAAAACATTTTAAAGAACATATTATACGATTCAGGATGATTGGAAATGTAAGGATATAAAAATGTATACTATTGTGTTGTTTTTCAATTATGCATTGTATTTTACAGACTAAACTAGATTCTGATTACCCAAAATTAAAACTTGGAGCTGTGCCGACAAGTTTTCCAAAAAAAACATCTACTGATTCCAACGATACTCACCCTGCTAAACGACGCAAAGTAGAAAGTATGCCAGTATGCGATTGTAATTTAAACGTAGTTAATTTAAATTTAATGTTGTTTAATAAATATTGTAGCAGTTTCTGAAATCGAGACTGAGACTCAATTAATTTTTATTTTAGATTCTTTTGAAACTGCTTTTACTTCACTCTACTCAACTTTGCCATCAGCTACTATTATAACATCTACTGAAACAACTGCGCTCAAACCATCAACATCTTCAACTCCATCATTTTTAGAAAACTCATCCAAGAATTCAGCGAAGAATTAATTTTCGAAGATATTTCAGCACAAAATTTAAATATACAAATCAATTGTAATAAAAAAATTGTCTACGCAAGTATTTTTCTTAAAGAAAGAAATTAATTCAACGATTTTACAGTCATTAAATTATATTAACGAGTTAATATGGTAATTTAAGTTTAAATATAATATATAATTAATATAAAATTGAACAATTTAGTGCGGAATCTTGGAACTCCTCTATGTCTGTTGTGGATACTGATTTCAATCGATGGAGGAGGTGTTCATTTGTTGCCAATAGCGAAATTGTGCCTTGAATAAAGATACTTTTTCTTTGTTACTTCTATAACCCGACGTACAGTTTGGCACAAAACATGTACTACGCCAATAACTTTTTGATTTGTTCAACTCTGAATCAAGAAATTAGATAAAGAAAATTTGTATAACAGTTATACCTACCTAAGTACAAACTTATATAATAATGATTACATACTTTGTAATGTAAACTGGTCCCCAGATAATGAACAATTAATATGTTTTTTAATTACAATATTTCATTTGACAGATATGACAGATAATTAGCATATTTAGAGTACCTACCTAAATAGACTAAGAGCGACTAATGCCTCGTTTTCATGTATCCGGAATCCGCAGATTTCTTGCGGAATAAAATGGCCGCCACGAATTCCATCTCCATATTCAACATAAATAAATATATATTTGAAGTTATAACAACTGACAGTTTAAACGTCAAAACTTGCGGAGCTTGCGGAGTTCCGCAGAAAGTTAAAAATAATTTAACTACTGACGGAATTCGTGGCTTCCATTTTATTCCGCAAGAAATCTGCGGATTCCGGATACATGAAAACGAGGCATAAGAGTACGGACAAGCCACTGGTCATTTTCTATTGGTAGTCCACCAAATTGTGTTTGCACTTGTTTTTCAGCTTACTTAACTCTCAGAATTTAATATTTTATGTCAATATTTAGTTACATATTGTTTTCTAATGTTTCTTTGGTTACTATTTTGTAAAATATTTAAGTGATTGACATTGTCAAAAATGACGGTATAATATTTTACCTGTGGAACTAAATAATTGCGCTCTGGTAATCATAATTCATTACTTTGAACTATGTAGATATATGTTCTATCGATATATTTAAGTTTAAACCGTCTTAGGAATTAATTTTTAATTTTTTATGTCATCTTGACAGAGCTGTATATTTGTATACATCAGAAATACAGTTACAACTGAAAACAAAAGCTAAACTATTTTGGACTCCTTCTTGGACTCCTTCAAGGACTCCTTGTCCGTACTCTATGGCCATTTGCACGAGTTCGGGTTAAAACTGATGGTTAGCTGACAATAGGTTAACCTTAACTACTGGTTAAATTTTATTTGCATTGCACAGCATAATTTTAGGTCATAGTTAAGTAAATATATAAATATTAGAACTATTTATTTTAGATCAAAAAATGAATGATATTCTAGTGATGTTTTAAAGAAATATAGTGAATTTTGCAATATTTTTTATTTGTAGCTGTTAGAATCGTTTTATTCTGTCGGAATTCTGTATACAAATACAAAATGTTATCAATTTTAAATATAAATCAGTTTGGTTTGACATATAATTATTGACAGATGAAAATGACATTTCTATAACAAGTAAGTTTATGAGTTTATATAATTGCAATAATTTATCTTCAATGTTATATGATGTCATAGAAATATTCTATAATTGATTATGGTGCTACTTTAGAGAAAAAAAAGTTATAAAGAAATAGTGTAAAATTTGGCATAAACTTCGTAGGTATAAAGTGACATTTTATTTCATCGACGAGCAAAAAGGACAAACAATAATAGCGATGGACATTTTTTAATTTGAACATATTTAATGTGCATAACATTATTTTGTTATCATTATTGTGTGTATCAATATATAAGATACTTCAGTTCAGTCTAAAACTAATTTGTTAAACGTAATCTAGCAAATAAAATCATAAATATGATTAGCTCATTTTATCTATTCGTTCTGGTCCTGGTAATCTGCGCAATATAAGTAAAAAATATCAAATATCCCGACATTATCGTTGAAATTTGTAGGTTAACTTCTAGTTATTCACTTAAACCCTACAGAATCCACTAGTTAAAATTAACTAAAAATTAGACTGTTTAACCACTAGTTAAGAACCTGTGCAACGAAGTTTACAACATAACCAACACTTTAACTACAGGTTAGCGCTAAACCGAAGTGGTGCAAATGGCCATTAGTCTATTTAGGTACTCTAGCATATTTTGTTATCATATGCAACCCGCCATACATGTGGAAAAAGTTGGTCCGCTTTTCACAGCACGTTTGTAGGGAAGTGCACTCACCGTATTTGTATTTTACATCGTGGTCTAGACTATGTAAGGTCGTTGATTATGACAGTGACAATATAGTGACACATCATTTATATCTTCTTCTACAGTTGACTAATAGCTATTAATATAACAAGAATATTATGCTATCTATAATACCGAGTTGCTAAGCGACAAGGTGAAACCGAGTCTCTTTGAACATCCAAGGAGACTTAAATCGCATATATTCGCGTTTTTCAAAGCTTAATCGTGTCATCAACGACAGCGATGTTAAAAATTATGTGTCAATTAGTTGGCATATTATGGAAGGTTTTGATGTTATTATGGCTGTATATCTAACGTATTAAGTCCGTAACTAATGAATTATAGGTAGGTATCTAACGTATTATAAGTAACTAACGTATTATGTTGTTTATAATTATCAATAAATGTTGAATATTAAAAGGTAATAACAGTTGATGATACGATTAAATATATTATTTGTAAGTACCTATATTATATTCGTATAGTAGTGAAGAGTAGGGTATGGCGGAAGGTCTTGTGCTGGCCATATCAGATCTGTTACCTTCCACCTAGGGAGGTATGGGGGGATCGTGAAAAAATCGATGTCGAGATTTTTGTCAATAAGCATGTTTTAGTACCTTTAGAACCTATTTTGACTATTTTCACGAGGATGTGTGTGTATGTATGTATGAATGGAATTTTTCCCGCGCTTTCTTTGTTTTTCATTATCTTAAATTCTACTGAACATAAAACTCTAATATTTTACATAATACATTTATACGTCTAAACGAAGAGCTGATAAGATTTTGGTAAAAATCATCCAACCGGAAATGAAACTTTACTTGCATAACTACAACATTTCTTGCAAAAATCTTAGAAAAAAGTGCGATAGTAAAATTTTTCATAGGGCACATGAAAGAAGAAGTTACGTTATACAATATTTGATCTAACTTTTGTCTATAACTCTTACCAATAAAGAAATATAATTTTTCAAAAATATATAATTTTACCTCCTACGATATTAATGTAAAGCACCAAATAGAAAAATAAATTGAAAACCAATTAAAATGTCAACGTGACAGATAGACAGACGTGTGTAGAGTCTGTAGAGTTTTTGAAATGTTAGTGTCACCGTTCAACCGTGCTGGCATCATATTTAAAGAAATATAAAATATAGGTATTAATTGGATATAATGTATTTATAAGTTAAAATATATCTATTAAACAAAGAGCTGAGTAGATTTATGAAATCTAAAGTTTTATTAGTACCTACATAATTTAATTATAATTAAAGTCCATACTAAGTTCAAATATTACAATGTCCATGCTGGAGGTTATGTGTTGGCAATATCAGATTTTTTAATTAAATATTTCTAAAAGCCAAAAAATAATTTAATGAAAACTGAATAATATGTGATGTGACGTAGAATGCTGCCATATATCTCTCAGTAGGTACTATTAAACACATAAAATGGACAGCAGACCTATCCGCCTTCTTGAAGCGTTGGAGCCCAACGTAGTTTCAATATTGTCAAGTAATTTGATGCTGATGACTAATTCTTCAAGACTTTGTTGATAAATTATTAATCCAGAAGGTAAATTTATAAGAAAATCACGGTACACAAGACATCATTTTGGCTTGGGTTGGATACCAATTCTGTCACCTACAGTTTATTAATTATTTTTTTCTTCTTTCTGGATCTGCAGGGACCCTAAATTTATCATAGGTATAAAAATGTTAAACTACATTTAACAATTAGAAAACTATCAAATTAACGAAAAATTAAAGACATTTTTATAACATTAACAGACAAAATAAAAATTTTATAGTTAATAATAATTAAAATTGTAATTTAACAAATATAAATCAATTTCTGGAGCGGTTTAAACAGTTATTATAAAATAAAATTTATATTTTTACCAATGTTTTAGACCTAACGTTAGGTTCATAATATAGTGTAAAAATCTCATTTTTAGTACTATGTTATAGAGTCCATTACTATTGACGACGGATGAAACGCAACGTACAAAACGGATGCATGGAAATCTATAAGAATATTTTTTGTCAATAGGAAAAAAAAGAATCGCGTTATTTATTTAGTGTAAGCAGATAAGGAATGTGATTTCTATTGCATTTTATCACGTCTTGCAACCACCTTAAAATTATTCTAGAAGCTACGCCGACTGAATTTGTTACTACCTATGTTAATAAAAAGAGTTAAATCAAAGTGGACTAAATTCTAATTCTTTACATTATTACCAACATAAAATATTACATGAAACATAGATCAAAGCCAAAACAAAGTGAATCGAAACTCAGCACCATATTTTAGATTATATTTTAAACAGACTCTGAAACTAAAAATATACGGTAATAACCTGTACTTTTCTGCATATAAGTTTTTTAATTTTTGACGTAGCTATCACGATTTTCCAGTACATAAATACAAATCTGCTGTGTCCATCACAGTTTCACAGTACTTTCCCGACTATAAGTTTTAATAACTTACTTTCGTAAAGCCTATAATTTTATGCTTTATTCAGCAAAATTTAAATAAATTTCTCTTTTTTCAAACTACATATTTAAGTTGATAAAAACTTCGGCATAATTTAAATTACATGTGAAAAAATATGATGTGGCCAGCACAATACCTCATGCCATACTCTACCCACTCTTTTTAGTTTTTACTATACTATAAGTACTCACAAATATATTTTTTTCATTTTATGTAAACTGTGTGCCACTATTTTGACACTGTCACTGTCATAATCAATTTAAAATTACGTAGTAGGTAACAAAAATGTTAAACGATCATGGACCAAAAGATACTGAATACTGAAGTTTCATAACAATAATTTATTTACAGATAAAAATAAAAATACGAATTGTAGATGACAAAAATAATCCATCATTTGAAATAGAAAACATTGTGATAAATGAATTATTTAAGCAAAGTACTACGTCCTGTTTGGTTATTGCTACAAAACATAACTGGATTCTTAAGATTTGTATTTGTATTAAATTGTAAAATTTGGTTGTTAAATGTTTTATATTTTTTGAGTCATCGTTCACAAAAATATTATAACACACAAAGGCGCGCGCGCACACACACACACACACACACACACACACACACGCGCACACGCACACGCACACGCACACGCACACGCACACGCACACGCACACGCACACGCACACACACACACACACACGCACACACACACAGACACACGCACACAGACACACGCGCGCACACACACAGACACACGCACACAGACACACGCGCACACACACACACACACACACACACACACACGCGCGCGCGCGCACACACACACACACACACACACACACACACACACACACACACACGCACACACACACACACACACGCACTTGAAATGTCAAACGGAAATGAAATCGCGAATCTCTCCAATGTTCGCTGATGTAAATCCACCTCTCGTCTCGACCAATCAGATTCAAGGATATCATCGTCCTATCTTACTCAACGCTATTTTCTAAGCTGACATCAAGTATAGACTCTCAGTAGAGTAGTGTAATCTAGGGACAGCCCTAGTGTGAACACAGATATTACTCTAGCTCTATTTGATTGACTAAATAGATTTTTCACTATAGCGAGATCGCAGACAATTTGTTGTGATTGTTGCTTTCCCAACGGTAATTAAATTTCTTTAAAAATCAATTCATTACGTACAGCTTATAGTCCGTCAGCCCGCTACCAAAAAGTGTAATGATAGTATAACGTATGCTCTCTAGGGTTTTGGCAGTTATGTATATAATGATCAATGAACAAGCAAAATTAGCGGATGAGCGTGGAACTTGCACTGAACAAGTTGATTGTTTATTTTTTTTTTTAAATCACATTTTGCGATGATAGTATAACGTATGTCATTGGTTTTTTAAATGAAATATGCATCTAATTATGCAAGTTTGTCGAACGGCATACGAATCGATTGGAACATAAATGTTTTAATCCGATAAAAAGTTGCGAGAATTTTCTAACAATTTCTATGACAGTATAACGTATGCCATTGTGGTTTTAGTTGGATATCACCTATAATTATGTAAATTTTCGAACGGCATACAAATCCGGTGGGTCAAACATACTTAATACATAAATAAATAATAAATACATATGGAAATTTGTTGCTGATTTCACAATGAGTCCTCAATATAATTTTTGACATTTGGTGAATAATTGATATTAAAATAATAACAGTAGGTAAATTAGATAATAAGAATATAACACTTTAATTATTTATTTAAATAACAAAGAATTTTATTTTTCAGCTGTCAAAAATAATTTTCAAAAACCTTCAAAGTACGAAGTGAACATAGTAATATACAAATGACGTATTTCTTAACACTTTTAGGGCGCATGTTGACCCTTACGACCCACGCTGCACGTATGCCGATCGTATTCCGATGGATGTTTTTTAATGAAACATCGTTTGGTATGCTCGGCATACGTTATACTATCATCGCAATATGTGTGTTTTTTTAGCAATAAACTAACAACTTGTCTAGTGCAAGTTCCACGCTCACCCGCTAATTTTGCTTGTTCATTGATCATTATATACATAACTGCCAAAACCCTAGAGAGCATACGTTATACTATCAATTCACTTTTTGGCAGCGGGCTGACGGACTATTATGCCTAGTGCACACGGGGAAACTTTTCACAAAGTTTCCTGAAAAAAGTTTCCAGAAAATGGAGATTTTTTTTAAAAACAATAAATATGTTTATGATCACATGTCACATTTGACGATTTGACAAATAAGAAGTTAGTTGCACTTCACAATGTTTCCTGAAAACGCCTCATTTTTATAGGCGCCGTTAAAACTTTGAAGTTTTCGGAAACTTTTTCCAGGAAACATGTCAAAAAGTTTCTCCGTGTGCACTAGGCATTATATACACTGGAGGAAAATAAAAACGCACCACTTGAAAATGCACCAAAAATGACAAAATTTCAAAGTGCGATATCTCGGCTGCATTTCGACGAAATTGAATGAATCTTCGAGTTCTGAAAACGTTGAAGTATTATCTTTAATGTGATGATAGCCAATGTTACAAAAAATCCACTCCACCCCCCTAAGAAAAACGAATGTATCTGATGTACAAAAAGGTCCAACTTTGGCAACTCATACGGAGTGACAAAAAAATCGTGGACCTTATTGGCCTACAGGGTAATAAAGATCAGACTTTTCCTGCAAGATCCGCAAAATTTCAAGTACCTACGATGATTTGGCGCGAAGTTATGAATTTTTGAAAAAAAGTGCCTTTTTGAGATTTTTGGCCATAACTTGGCGAATTTTGCACGAAAATCAATAAATTTCGGATTTCCGAGAACGTTGAAGGTTTCTCTATTCGGCCCTGTAAGTTAATCTGCCACCAAATCCGATCCACCCCCTGCCACCCCCGGATAAAAGAACATGTTTTTGACTGAAAAATTTTCAATTGTAGCAACTTGTAGCGTGAGTAAAAAAAATCGTGGACCTTATTGCCCAACAGGACAATAAAGTTCAATCTTTTTCCTTCAATTTTCTCAAAAAAAAAGTCTGATCTTTAATGTGATGATATCCAATATGACGAAAAATCCACTCCACCCCTTCCCTTAGAAAAAAAATGTACCTGATGTCCAAAAAGGTCCAACTTTGGCAGCTCATACGCAGTGCCAAAAAAATCGTGGATCTTATTGGCCAACAGGGTATTAAAGATCAGACTTTTTCCTTCAAGGTCCGCAAAATTTCAAGGGCCTACGATGATTTGGCGCGAAGTTATGAATTTTTGAAAAAAAGTGCCATTTTGAGGTTTCTGAATTTCATTAACAATTATCTAAAAGTGACTCTAAAATTTTTACTTCTTTAAACACCTTTATTTTTTAGATGTTTTAAGAAATAAACAAATTTGGTGCGAAATCGGACAAATTATGGGCAAAAAGCACAAAAATACCAATTTTTTTCAAAAATTCATAACTTCGTGCCAAATTATCGCACGTACTTGAAATTTTTAGAAAATTGAAGGAAAAAGATTGAACTTTATTGTCCTGTTGGGCAATAAGGTCCACGATTTGTTTTACTCACGCTACAAGTTGCTACAATTGAATATTTTTTGGCAGATGGTTTAACCAATCATATTGCGTAATGATGACGTCAAATGACGTAATGCAACCAATAGAATTGAAAATGTAAAATGATGTATCTGACAACATAATTTTGTAGATTAGGTTTTATTTTGTTACGTTAGTAACAAAAAATAAATAAATTTGTCACATGAAACGTCAAAAATGTTTAGCAAAATGAGTCGTTTTGGTAGTATTTTTAACAAGAAAAATATTCTTCCTAAATACCATTCGAGATAATAATTTTTTGAGAGAATTTTTGTCTATTCCACGGCAACTTATTGCAATTTCACTCCACAAAACATCATCTGACAATTCCCCTCAACTTCGTTTCGGGAAATTGATAGATGATGTTTTGTGTCGTGAAATTGTTAGAAATAAGTTGCCGTGGAAACGACAAAACAATTCTCAAAAAATTATTATCTCTTATTATTACATCTCTTAGTATTACACCTGAAAATTTTTCAGTCAAAAACATGTTTTTTTATCCGGGGGGGGGGGGGGGGCAGGGGGTGGATCGGGTTTGGTGGCAGTTTTACTTACAGGGCCGAATAGAGAAACCTTCAACGTTCTCGGAAATCCAAAATTTATTGATTTTCGTGCAAAATTCGCCAAGTTATGGCCAAAAATCTGAAAAAGGCACTTTTTTTTCAAAAAAGAAGGAGAAAATTGACAAGTTGTCAGCAATAAACAATAAATGGTATATAACGAACTTTTGTGAATCTAAAAGAAAACAATAATATGTAAGAAAATATATTTCATGTAATGAATACTATATTATATGAATAATTGTTCTGCTACTGCCGTTAAGACACAAATTGTTAAGCCCCGCCCCTTATGACTTATGATTTATACGAGTAAAATGTGTAAGAAAGAGATAGCTTATTTAGTGAAAGTGGTGGATAGAATTTATCTGATATGACGTCACTCCTATATGGATTTAAATCGTTTTCTATGAAATTACAACAACAAAATTGGACTTCGAAGCTGGGTGGCAAAAAATTGTTTCATTGGCGGGTCAAATGTAAAATCTGAAATAGAAGCGAGGACCGTAGTAAAATTTTAGAAATTTAAATAAAATAACGCCGCAAGCGAAATTTTTTAAGTTCAAGATCATAAAGATGGTATAATTTTCCTCCTCATTAGCATTACACAATACATACGAAATAAAAATATTGTAACATACCTACAATATAAATATTTAAACTTCAAACATGTAAGAATACCTTGGTACCTATATTATTTAATCTTCTTTGTTATAAGCAACAATATATTTAAAAAATATTAGATTAATAAAATTTTAAAATACCTGCATAGTTCTAACCAAATAAAAAATACTTTTTGTGTTACAATGTTGCATTTACATATCCGTTCTTAATTTATTCTGAAGAACTGCATTAAAATAACTGCAATACTTATCTATTATGTCAACATTATCAATTTTAAGTTATTTGAAAATTCGGTTGGAGGTCACATTTCCCCTGCAATTTTTCCCCTGGCTATTAATTTCCCTCATTTTTTTCCCACGACTACTAAAAATTATAAAACAATAATTATTCAATTTTTTTAATCCTGTCAGAAAATAATATTTATTTGAATTCCACCGTATGGTAGAGTATGATGGGGATAAGTTCAGAAAAATTTTAGGCAAGAATATTTTCTAGTTTTAAAAAATTAGTAGAAAAAATGGAGTAGAAAAAAAAGGGTACAAAAACTGTCGTACAATCGTTAGGTTATGTTATGATGATTACAAGGACGGAGGAAGACAGGGGAAAATTGGGCAGGGGAAAAATGAACTAAGGGAAAATTGTCGCAGGGGAAAAATGGGGCAGGAAAAAGATTTCCAGCTTAAAAACGGCAGGGGAAAAGTTATGAATTTTTGAAAAAAAGTGCCATTTTGAGGTTTATCGCACGTATTTGAAATTTTGAGAAAATTGAAGTAAAAAGATTGAACTTTATTGTCCTGTTGGGCAATAAGGTCCACGATTTTTTTTACTCACGCTACAAGTTGCTACAATTGAAAATTTTTCAGTCAAAAACATGTTCTTTTATCCGGGGGTGGCAGGGGGTGGATCGGGTTTGGTGTCAGATTAACTTACAGGACCGAATAGAGAAACCTTCAACGTTCTCGGAAATCCGAAATTTATTGATTTTCGTGCAAAATTCGCCAAGTTATGGCCAAAAATCTCAAAAAGGCACTTTTTTTCAAAAATTCATAACTTCGCGCCAAATCATCGTAGGTACTTGAAATTTTGCGGATCTTGCAGGAAAAGTCTGATCTTTATTACCCTGTTGGCCAATAAGGTCCACGATTTTTTTGTCACTCCGTATGAGTTGCCAAAGTTGGACCTTTTTGGACATCAGATACATTCGTTTTTCTTAGGGGGGTGGAGTTGATTTTTTGTAACATTGGCTATCAAAGGTAAGACTTCAACGTTTTCAGAACTCGAAGATTCATCCAATTTCGTCGAAATGCAGTCGAGATATCGCACTTTGAAATTGTGTCATTTTTGGTGCATGTTCAAGTGGTGCGTTTTTATTTTCCTCGAGTGTATAATACTGATTATCTTATTATTTTTATAATCTTGAACGATATAATTTGTAACAAGTATTCATAGTCCGTATGAGACATACGTAAAAAACTATGGTACGATGGCACATCTTCATTTAATAATTGTTTTAGCAAGTTTGCATGTACTCCCTCTTCCTCTCTTTTCGAAATCCACCGTCTAACCCATATTCTTCTATTTTTTACACGTTTTTTCTTTTTATTTGATAAAATAATAACTATTGTAGCTGCAGCAGTTAAATGCTGTATATGTGACATTTCAAATTAGTTTTCCTACAACTGTTCGATTTCTTTGTTATTACCTAACAATTATTGCCTTGGTTATGGGTGGAAAGAATACAAAAAATGCAGAACAAGTGTTTTTCTGTAAACGTGAAACACAAGTGCATTTCGTTTACGCAACTGTCAAAACCTTAACTGACTGTGATTTAAATTTCGCGCGGAGCGTTAAGTTCATATTTTAGCTACTAACTAACCAACCTAACCTAACCTAACCTCAGTAACCTCAATCTCTGTTTCAACTGTAGCAAAGATTAAAGGAAGAAAATTATATCGAAAAATTTATAAATAACATAGAACAAATGAAGCAATCAACAAACAAACCATAGCAACGCCGTAAAACAGAGTTTTAATGTAATGCCATTAAAATTTAATAAATTCTGATAATATTTAAGTGATTTTTAAAATTATTAGTTGTAGGAAAAATGTTGTTTACAACACGCGTCGAAAAAGATTACGTGCACGTGCAGATTTCCGCACTCGGCAAGCCTCGCGCGTTAAACTCTGCACTTTTACGTAACGAGTCTTTTTCGGCACTTGATATAAAAATAACTATTATTTAAGCCGACAAAAGCATTTGTTTCTCTACATCAGTCTCTACCGACTCTACGCTCTATGTCCAAATTGCATTTCAGTGTAGACAACAAATAGAGAAATCTCGGTAGATATGCTGTACGACAATCTAACTAGAAACTCTATAGAGCAAATTTTGATCATAGTGTAAATGGTCGCTAAACATGCTCTCGCTAGAGTGAAGGCTCTCTAGCTAGATTTTACTCTACAGTATATTCGCACCATTAGTTGTTGGATAGGAATTTCGAATTCAGTTGGTGTTTTGAAACAGACAGTTGTGGATTGTTAGTATTGGTTAGTATTAAGTATTTTTTATTTATTTGATGTTTATAATGATGTCAAATTGCATTGTTGTCGGCGGCTATCTAATTCAGAGTTTACTGCACCGATTTAGTTCAAATTTGGTATGGTAATAGCTTAATATGTAACATATGACATGAGCACAATAAAATGGCGGTAACCGATTGGGTTTAAATTTCATTTCTCAGAGGGGTGAGAGCAAGCGCGTTCAAATTTGGTAAATAGCTAAGAATCTGTCTTAAAACAAAAATGTTAGTCCGCCATCTTCAAACAAAATGCTGGCTAGCTAACTCATAATGTACTGCACCGATTGGGTTCAAATTTGTAATGGTTATAACTTATGATCTAACTTATGGCATACTAAAATATCAGTCCGCCATCTTTAAACAAAATGGCGGTAACCGGCTGGGTTCAAATTTGGTATGTTATCATGGGCGTAGTTAAAATTGCCACCATGTATGGTATGGTAATAACTTAGAATTCTTATAACGAGATTCCTTTAAATTCGAGTTGGAGGCGTATAGCAACAATAGCAACGCGAGCCGGGTTCGCTAGTAAATTATAACAAGACAAAAGTACGCTATTCAGGAGTACATTATCTTAAAAATTTAAATATATTCTAATTAAAATAACTGTTTTTGTCTACAATCGTTGTTCAAATATAAACATTGTTATTTAATTTTTAATTAGGATATGTACAAGATTGTCGCAGAAGTGCTTATTTGTATAACATCATAAACCACAAATAAATATATAAATCTTTAATCAACTGAAAAGCAAAACGAAAGTACGAGGGTTGTCCGTAAAGTAAGGTTCCCAGTGATTTTTCACAGTGTAAAACATGTTTAATTCCATGAACGCGTACATTTTTGGAAAGTTCAGACTTTTACCTATTTTTCTATATAGTCGCCACTGCGGTCAATGCATTCTTGCATGCGGTGTACGAGCTTTTGAAAGCCCGGGTAAAAAAATTTGCCGCCAAGCCACGCAGATACGTCCGGAACGCTCCTTATCATGGAAGTCAGTAAGCCCGTTCTTGAACTACCGTCCTACCCAAATAAAAAATACTTTTTGTGTTACAATGTTGCATTTACATATCCGTTCTTAATTTATTCTGAAGAACTGCATTAAAATAACTGCAATACTTATCTATTATGTCAACATTATCAATTTTAAGTTATTTGAAAATTCGGTTGGAGGTCACTTTTCCCCTGCAATTTTCCCCCCTGGTCATTTTTTCCCACGACTACTAAAAATTTAAAAAAAATAATTATTCAATTTTTTTAATCCTGTCAGAAAATAATATTTATTTGAATTCTACCGTATGGTAGAGTATGATGGTGATAAGTTCAGAAAAATTTTAGGCAAGAATATTTTCTAGTTTTAAAAAATTAGTAGACAAAATGGAGTAGAAAAAAAGGAGTACAAAAACTGTCGTACAATCGTTAGGTTAGGTTAGGTTATGATGATTACAAGGACGGAGGAAGACAGGGGAAAATTGGGCAGGGGAAAAATGAACTAAGGGAAAATTGTCGCTGGGGAAAAATGGGGCAGGAAAAAAATTTCCAGCGGAAAAACGGCAGGGGAAAAGTGTACCCCAATCGAAAATTCAGTTTTTAGGTTTTTAATATTTATTATTTCAGTCAATCGCTACCGGCCCCCATCCAGTCGGGCTACCGGGCAATTTCCCGGTATCCCGGTGAGCCCATCCGCCTCTGATTGTCTTATTTCGTACTGTTCCACGATTACCTTTATCAGACTTCTTTCATCTCACAGATTATACCTAGGAGGTTCTAATTTTCATTGTTGTTGCTATAGCAACCTCTAAAATACAGCGTGTTTTTGTCTTTTGAACATGTACGCATTTGCGTGTTTTAAACATCGATTATGATGCATGTGTAATAAAAAAAAATTCATGACGAAATCCCGCTAATATTTTATTTGCCATATTAAAACAAAATGGTACCAAGCAATCTTATAAAAGAGTGTTTGTTATGTAGAGTTATCAAATCATTGTATATTTCAAAATATAAACAATAACTTTATTGCTTACACATAAATTATTATTTATCTTAGTGCTGCATGTATGTTTGAAAAAGGTTTTAAAAAATTCAAATCATAAATGAAAATGCAAACTTTCATACAGAAATTGATAAAGAAAAGTAGGTAGTAGGTAAGTTTTATCAAAATTACAACACAAATTCATATTCATATTTACTTTTATTAAAATTACTTTAATAATAAGGTAGGTACAATAGTTTATGTATTAAGGAGGTACACTCGACACTTGAAATAATGAGAGAGTTTAATGAAACTTTGCAAAATTAATCAAAACATTGTAAAAATGTTACCTTAATTTTTTCATAATTTGTAGATTATCCAAAAATAAATATTAAAAAACTTCATTTTACATGGCCTCTTATGGGACTACTTTTAAATCAACGTAAAAAGCATGACAGAAATGACAGAAAATTCCAATTGCTTTTTTAAAACGTACATTATTATCGCCTATACCGAATAAAAGTAATACAAGCATCATTTACCACGTAATTTACAGGAATTCTTAATCGAAAGACTGACGTTTATGCCTACTGGAGAATATTGGCGAGAACATAATATAGAAGTGGCAACGTTGATAAGCGCAAAATTAGAATTTAACCAGAAAAAAAAAACATTATCTATCTATAATCACAAGTTTTTCACAAGAATGAAAGGTAATATGCACAAATGATAAATAATTCATACCCAACGATTTAAATGAAATTTCAAGTGCAGAATTCTCTTCACCTTCAATTTTTACTATCTGTCAGATTGACATAAGACCGTGAAAAATGACATGTACAGCACAGCGTTGCCGTAGTTTACACTGGTATTTATCCGAATGAAATCTTATAAAATAAACAATTTTTACATAACAAAAATAAATAATATTCTTAATTAAGATATTTAAATCTCATTTTATTAGTAAAAATTCAAATAGACTGCGTTTACATACAATAAAAAATGTTTATTTTTAATTTGTATAAGTTGGAACCCTGATATGAAATACATTGCGAGTATAGGAGATGCCCCTAACCCCCCACCACTCGAGTGTACCTCCTTAAGTGTGTAGTATATGTTTTATACCTGCTACCTATGATTGTTATCCGACACTTTTGGTCTGTTGTTTGTTATCCGGCGTGGCCTGTACCTGTAGTTACTGATGCCGATCACGTGGTAGATCGTTGCCGGTGTCGCGCTTCGCGCATTGTTTTTGGTTATGCGGCATTAACTATCAATGCTTGACACATCTTCATTTCATCGCTCATCGGACGGAAGTCGGCGCGAACGTGACAGACATGGAGTCATGGCATCGCCTACGTTATTATTCAAGGCCTGGAAATACAGGCCGGTTGCTAACAAAACATTGGGGAACATTTTCTGTTGCAAATTTTTGCCGAATGGCGCTTTTAAGGGACCCGGTTCCGGTTATAATATAAAATAATTTTAATATATTATTAAAATATATGTTTTTGAAAATATACTCCACTTTATTATTATCTTATAATTTTTCAAATTATTTAATATTAATTCACTATTTGACACTGACACTTAAATGAGACAAATTATTTTCTGTTTCAATTTATTTCACAGGCGACTTAATTCTTCTCAATAATAATTTGAAATCTAAAGCCGCTGTCATTTTATCTATTCTATCTAAAAATTAAAAATATAATATTATTGGATTACATATATTTATATTTCCTATACAAAATGCCGTATCTATAGGAGAGGGATGTTATGTTCTAATCATTATATGATTAGATTTAACATTGCAAGCACTGTAACAAATAAAAATGAATATGTTAAAAACATTGCAGGAAAACCAATGAATAGAAAAATATTAAAAATATGAATAAATACATACTGATTTATTATTTGTATGATTTTTAATAAATTAATACATTTATTGTAACGACACTGGCAGTTTTATAATTTCGGACGCATAAATGTCATAATGCAATATGACAAATATGATGTAAGTTATTTTCGATTTCAATTTCTTTTCACAGATAACTTAATTCCTAATTCACACTTCCGGTCGTGGACCGGGTCCCTTAAAAGCGCCCTCAATCGACAAAATTTTGCATTCAACTGTCTCTAGCAACGCAAATTGTATTTCCAGGCCTTGAATAATAACGTAGGCGATGGTCATGGAGACAACCACAACTATTAGCTACGTTACATAGATCTATTTAAACTAAAACTAGGTATACTTTTTCTGTGCAGGTACATCAATAAGTGTAAAAAATGCTATATATGAATGTAGAATTTAGTTTGTTAATAATTTAGGAATTATTTTAATTTTAACCTCACAGTAAAAAATCCAAAGGTGGTTATGGTTAAAACGTCCCGTATTAAATCAACCACTGTACGTGTTGTATTTAACCAAATGCTGTGTTAAAATTGAACACTGTAGTTACTAATACATAGTGAGTGGTTAAATTTTACACCAAAAATTAATTTAACCAATTTAAAAGCAAAATTTCTTTTTCTTGGTGTTACATTTTACACAGGATGCGTGCTGTGTCCACATTTTTGGGTAGAGAGGGTAAATAGAACTCATGTTTAAGCTTGTTCTTTGTTCTTAACATCTTTATGTTTGAAACTAACTTAGAACATAAAGCACATTAGCCAATAAAAAATTATATAATGAGTGATTCAAGAATAATTAGGAATGTAATGAATTAAAAAACATGAATTACACAATAAAAATGAGCATATGAAGACATTGTCAATGCTGCATGTAGATGTTTGGTAAATATTTATTTTTATTTTTTCAATTGAAGTAGTGTCCAAAATGTAATTAATTGTAGAAGATAGTCGGAAGTTAGACTAGGTGTAGCAGAAAAATCACATGAAAACCGCTAACGTTTCGTTTATTATATAAACATCATCAGAGCTACAAAATCAGGACATGTTTTATTACAATAATATATAAATGTCAGCACTACAATAATAGATTACATACCGTATTGGTCTTCTTTATGTTATGAATTTGTATGAAATTATACATGATATAATCAAAATAATGTTTGAATAATAAAAAATCTGCTGTGGCCAGTACACGACCTCTCGCCTAATTCTGCTTATTCTACTAATCTAATAAATAGTTTTACTTACATTTTAATAGTTTCATGTTCATGTAATATGTAAACGATAATGTAAACCAAGATGCAAGCAAAATATGTCACTGTCATTATAATTCAAATTTTGAGTAAAAACAACTTTCATATCATGGACAACAAGATATTGGTACTTAGTTGCACTTTATTTTATTGCTAAATACTACCAGATTCAGCAAATTATATTTAAAATTAACTGTACCCATAAATAATTATATTATCTTTTATTTTTAATTGCAAAAATTGTCATAAATAAATAATGTACCAATTTATTTAAGAAAAACTATATCAAGTTCCAAAAAGTACTACTTCCGGTTTGCGGATTTCTACCAAAATCTTATCCGGTGTTAAGATCCTTATTAAAACCTTAAATATGAAATTTTGTTATTAAAGGTTTGATACTTTTTAAGTTATCGTGGACGAAAAATCGTCACATACGTCCATACGTCCATACATCCATACATACATACGCACACACACACACACACACACACAGACATCATCGTGAAAATATTAAATTCGTATTCTAGAGACCCTAAAACGTGCTTATCCACCAAAAACTCATACTCGAAAATTTTGACCCATTACAATACCTCTCTTATAGAATATGAGGCGAGAGGTAAAAACGCTCTAATGCATTGCTGTCATTCTGTAACACTGTAACTATGGTAATGACATGCCCTATGTTTACTTATAAAAAAAACTCTCTGTATATATATATATATATATATATATACCCATTACATTAATACCTCTCTTATAGAATATGAGGCGAGAGGTAAAAATACAAATAAAGCCATCCTCCGCTCAGTTACTATATTTAATATCTTACTTATGACTTATATGGTGCTAGGATGCCAACTTGTCACGCGTCTCACCTGTCAATATTTTTTACATTTTTCCTATATCCATTACCCACCATATTAAAAATGTCATATTTAATTGTGAATATCTCTGGATAGAGATGGTCATATCGATTGAAATTTGAAATGTATATGAGAAACTGTGTAAATACAAGATTTTTTTCATGTTTCATTAAAAGTTTATGGGTTTATTTATATATTTGTGAGTAGTATAGTATCTAAATATTAATAAATTTGTATAATAAGTAAAAATATTAAAGTAAGTTATGGCTTAAGTTAAGGTCTTGTGCTGGCCACATCAGATTTTTTGATATAGGCCTTAGTTTTTGAGATAAACGAGTGTAAACATAAAATTTTGTTAATTTTGGTTGATTTTTTCTATCGCTCTTTTCGAGTAAATTCAATTTAAAGATTGGAAGCCCGGAAGCCACAATGAATCGAGTATAATTCAAAAAATAATAAAAAATCTGACGTAGCCACCACAAGACCTCCCGCCATACCTACTTTATTCTTTTTACTTATTACCTATACAAGTATATTAATATATAAGTACTATTACTACTTGCTACTACTCACAAATATATTTTAGTCATTTTATTTACACTGCAGAAGAAGATATAAATGATATTTTACTATTGTCACTGTGACTGTCATGTCATAATCATTTAAATTTTACGTAATTACAAGTGATACAATCAAGATAGCGAAATACTAAATTATAAGTATTATACTTTAATTATTCTTAAATGATATCAGATACAGAAAAATTTATTAAATACCGATTGTAGGTAATAATCACATAATCTTTCATTTAAAATAAAAAAATCTGCTGTGGCCACCACACGACCTCTCGCCTAATTCTGCTTATTCTACTAATCTAATAAATAGTTTTACTTACATTTTAATAGTTTCATGTTCATGTCATATGTAAACGATAATGTAAACCAATATGCAATCAAAAGATGTCAACTGTACTGTCACTGTCATAATAATTCAAATTTCATGTAGAAACAAATTTCATATCATGGACAACAAGATACTGGAATTTCAAAAAAATATAATATTAATTGTACTTTATTTTATTGTTCAATACTTCCAGATTCCAGGGATAATTACATACTAAAATAAATATGAAATATAAATTAAAGAAATGATAAATTATTTATTCATATTTTCTACACTTAAGAACTAGGTAGATACCTACATTAAACTAATGAGAATTTTTTTAAACGAATAAATGCTCAAAATTGGAACCATTAACTTCTAACAATATCCTAAACAATTATAAAAATAATTTATAGCATTTGCAGGGGAGTAATATTTTGGGAAGCAGCACTAATTCGATTTTTTAATTGTTCAACATTCATTCTGTCACCATTGTACACATTATTTTTTAAATGTCTACCTAGTTCTTAAATTCTCATTAGTTTAATGTATCTAGCTAGTTCTTAAGTGTAGAAAACATAAATAAATAATTTATCATTTCTTTAATTTATATTTCATATTTATTTTCGTATGTTAATTATCCCTATGTTTACTGATAAAAAAACGCTCTAATGCATTGCTGTCATTCTGTAACACTGTAACTATGGTAATGACATGCCCTATGTTTACTTATAAAAAAAACTCTCTCTATATATATATATATATATGGACTTATGTAATATGTATGTATGAATTATGTGACGATTTTCCGTTCACGATAACTTAAAAAGTAGGTATCAAACCTTTAATAACCAAATTTCATATTTAAGATTTTAATAAGGATCTTAACACCAGATAAGATTTTGGTAGAAATCCGCAAACTGGAAGTAGTACTTTTTGAAACTTGATATAGATTTTCTTTAATAAATTGGTACATTATTTATTTTTGACAATTTTTGCAATTAAAAATAAAAGAAAATATAATTATCTATGGATACAGTTAATTATAAATATAATTTGCTGAATTTGGTAGTATTTAACAATAAAATACAAATAATATGCTATATTTTTGAATTTTATCTCAACACACAAAAATAGCTGCCATTCATTAAAGGATTACAATATCGACTTCCGGATTTTTTTTTATAAGAAACATTTGTTTTAAAACAATTTGGATATCCAGTTTAAGTACTGTTAAAAAATTCTACGATGTAATATTTTAAAATTTTTCTAAATTTTGTACTTAACCAACTGTATCTGCTAAACAGATAGAGATATCGACTTCCGGTTTTAAAAATTCAATTTTTTAGACATTTTCTATAAGAAACATTATTTATATAGTAGATCTTCTTCGAGAGAAATGTAGGCATTATAGTAGGTAATTTATTAAAAAATTTGTGTTTAATCAACCTCAACCAAAGAAGTTACAGTTGATACAAAATTTAGAAAAAATTACTATAATTTCTACATTTTTCTCGGAGGAAATCTTGAAATTTTGGCTAACCTACAGCTTCCAAAATTTAAAAAATAATATTTCTCATAGAAAAATGTCTAAAAAATTTCATTTTTAAAACTGGAAGTCGATATCTCTATCCATTTAGCAAATACAGTTGGTTAAGTACAAAATTTAGAAAATTTTTAAAATATTCTATCGTAGAATTGTTTAACAGTAGGTACTGGAGATTTAAATTGTTTTAAAATAAATGTTTCCTATAAAGAAGGTCTAGAAATTGAATGCTGAAATCCGGAAGTCGATATTGTAATCCGTTAATGAATGGTATAGACGATTTAAATTCATATAGGAGTGACGTCATAAAAAACAAGCAAATTCGTATGAATCAAGATTTTACTTTTTAGTACAGCATGAGTTTGGTAGACGGTGCTGGCAGTCTTTCTCTATACGCGAAGTTTAAAAGCAATAGTTTTTATTGCTATTTTTAAAATTAATCATTATTTTACCATTTTAATACATGGCATGATTCTGTAGGAAATAATCAAAGATTAATAAAATAGAACAAAACTAAATAACAAAACACGTTAACCTCAAAATTTTATGTTGACACTTGGCACAACAAGAAGGAGAAAATTGACAAGTTGTCAGCAATAAACAATAAATGGTATATAACGAACTTTTGTGAATCTAAAATAAAACAATAATATGTAAGAAAATATATTTAATATAATGAATACTATATTCTATGAATAATATTGTTCTGCTACTGCCGTTAAGACACAAAGTGATAAGCTCCGCCTCTTATGACATACAATATGCGTATAGATTTATACGAGTAAAATGTGTGAGACAGCTTATTTAGGGTATGTTCCAAAATTAAACCACATGTACCATGGTAATTTTTTCAGGATGTCAGTACTAATTTGAAACGCGGTAACTGAAAACGGCGGTAAATTTTCGCTCATATTCGTTACCACGATCACCGTGCTAGAGAGCACGATATTTGTGGTAAATTTGTATTTGTGTATCGCAATCTCACAGTTTTAACTTAAAAACGTTGGTTTGTTTTGCTGTTGAATGGCTGATTTTTCTCTGTTGGAAATGATTATATACAAACGGATTTATCTATTCGAAAATTTTTCGAAATTGTATGTAAGCATGTATTATTTGTGTAATATCATATTATGCTTTTATTTAAGGATGAAAAAGTATATTTTTGTGACTTTTGTGCTTTCATTTCAATAAATACTCTAACTTAAATGTCAAAATTTTACCGAAGCGTTTCACAAGTTTCTAAGAGAAACGTCACATTCAGTTACCAAAGAATTACCGTAACATAATACCACGGTAAACATGGTTTAATTTTGGAACATACCCTTAGTGAACGTGGTGGATAGAATTTTTCTGATATGACGTCACTCCTATATGGATTTAAATTGTCTATATTTAAAACAATTGGAAATTGTCGAAATATATTTTCATGATATTCTCGAATACTATGCGTTTTCTTGAAAATCTTTTGATTTTTACTTCCTTGTACGGATTTATAAGGAAGTATTGTAATCGCGAAAAATTTCGGTTTTCAGATTTTGATGGAAATATCCGTTTTGTCCTTTTCTGAATCCATTATGACTAGTTTCGTCTTGACGTCTGTACGTACGTGCGTACGTACGTACGTACGGACGTATGTGTGTCGCATAACTCAAATATGGTTAGACGTAGGAAGTTGAAATTTTGTATTTAGGACTGTTATAGCATCTAGTTGTGCACCTCCTATTTTTGGTTTCAATCTACAAACCGGAAGTAGTACTTTTTTCAAATATTTCGATAAATATTTAAGACAAATAGAAAGTTGAAATTTTGTATTTAGGACTGTTATAGCATCTAGTTGTGCACCTCCTATTTTTGGTTTCAATCTACAAACCGGAAGTAGTACTTTTTTCAAATATTTCGATAAATATTTAATTTAAGACAAATTTTTTAATTTTAAATGAAAGATTATGTGATTATTACCTACAATCGGTATTTATAAATATTTTTGTATCTGGTATCATTTAGGAATAATTAAAGTATATATTTATAATTTAGTATTTCGGTATCTTGTAGTCCATGATCGATTAACATTTGTTACTACGTAAAATTTAAATGAATATGACATGACAGTGACAATAGGCGATTTTTATTCACCGGTCGGTTACTTGCGGTCGGTAAGGTCCGATTTAGTTGTCGTATGTTAAACGTCACGGTTATGACGTAACGGTAAGTGGGCGAATAAAATTTGTCTGGTATGTTCCGCTCTTCATAATGACATTTCTACCTTAATCTCAATTTGTGTTTGTTTTCAGAGGACGACTGTACAGCTTATTGTTTGTTTATTGATTTATTATTTGACTTATTTATCTGATTCATATGTTTTGCTTGAATTTTTAAATCTTTATTATTCACATAAAATGTAATGTAATCCATTTTTCGATTTTGATTTTACAAACGAAATCAACCTTACTTAATAAAAAAAATTGACAACACAGATCCATAACAACCATCAATCGGACAAAGATAGATACACTAACCGCAGCTTACACAGCTACAGAGCTGCGTAAGTTGCGGTCAGCAAGGCGGCTCATACCCCAACATACCGTGACGTCATGGTATCATGAATAAAATGTAGTTGGTGACATACCCAAGCTTACACAAAGCATACCGCAGTGAATAAAAATCGCCTTATAGTAAAATATGCTTTATATCTTCTTCTGCAGTTTAAATAAAATGACTAAAATATATTTGTGAGTATACTAGTATAATAAGTTAAAAGAATTTTTTATATTATTCTACATTTTAGTTATTAAGAAAAGTATGAACACACAAGGCGTACAAGGAAGTCATGTGGTGTCCACGTCAGATTTTTTACCTTCCGCTTACCTGTAAAGGAAGGTATTGGAATCATGCAAAAAATCGGGTAGTGAGTTTTTAATGGATGAGCACGAATTAG